>PVIY010010268.1:0-69317 GCA_004026745.1 Myrmecophaga tridactyla
TTTTTTTTCTTGTCTAATTGCTCTGGCTAGCCACTAGTCAATTTTGCCAGATTATCTGCCATTTTAAAACAAGGATCGCCTACCTTCCAGTTTGCAATAACACGTGCCTCATTTCTGTCTAAGGCCTCATCAGAGGTATCTTTAGAGTCCACATTTCTACCAACAGTCTCTTCAAAGCATTTTAGGCCTTCTCTATCAAGCTTCTCACAACTCCTCCAGATTATTCCCCTTATCCATTTAAAAAGCCATTCCAACATGTTTGGTATTTGCGAATGCAGCAGCAGCACCCCACTCTCCAGTACCAAAATCTGTTCTAGTTTGCTAGCTGCCAGAATGCAATATACCAGAAATGGAATGGCTTTTAAAGGGGAATTTAATAAGTTTCTAGTTTACAGTTTTAAGGCTGAGAAAATGTCCCAATTAAAACAAGTCTATAGAAATGTCCAATCAATGGCATCCAGGGAAAGATACTTTGGTTCAAGAAGGCCAATGAAGTTCAGGGTTTCTCTCTCAAGTGAGAAGACACATGGTGAACACAGTCAGGGCTTCTCTCTCAGCTGGAAGGGCACATGGCAAATACGGTGTCATCTGCTAGCTTTGTCTCCTGGCTTCCGGCTTCATGAAGCTCCCCGGGAGGCATCTTCCTTCTTCATCTCCAAAGGTCACTGGCTGGTGGACTCTTTGCTTCGTAGTGTTGCTCTCTCTGAATCTCTTTCTCCAAAATGTTTCCTCTTTTATAGGACTCCAGTAAACCAATCAAGACCCACTCAAATGGGTGGAGACATGTCATCCCCTAATCCAGTTTAACAACCATTCTTGACTAAATCACGTCAACCAGGGAGATGATCTCATTACAGTTTCAAATATACAGTATTGAATAGGGATTATTCTACCTTTGTGAAATGGGATTTATATTAAAACATGGCTTTTCTCAGGGGGCATACTTCCTTTCATACCAGCACATATGGCTTTGTCCAATATATATTTTTTAAGTTTTTATTTTTTTTCCTTCATTCTTCCGTCTAGATATTTTTTTCTTGGGACTAATTTTCCAAGTCGCTAATTCTTTTTTTAATCTTATCTTCTCAGATATTGAACCTACCTAATACGTTTTCTATTTTAGTTAACACATTCCCATCTGGTCCTTTTACTCCTTTTTAATTTTTCGTTTTTCTTTTTCTCCTTGTCCTCCTGCTCCTCCTCCTCCTCTTCTTCTTCCTCTTTTACATTTTCCAGTTTTCTACTAAGATGCTCCATCTTGTACTTTGTTTCATCAGTATTAAGCATTCTTATTTTTAAATCTGTATTTGATAATTGGGATATCTGTATATCTTGTTGTTCTGGTTTTCTCGTCTGATTTTTTCTTCTTTTTTTTGTCCTCATTTCTTTTAAACTCTTTGATGTGGTTGGCAACTTTTATAGAATGTGGGACCTTTGAGATATGAATTGAGGTCATGTTTCATTTAGTTTCTTCCTTTGATAAAGAATCTACTCCTCCTTAAGGATTACAGCTGGTATAGGAATAGTTCTTCTAAGGGTGATTATGATTTGAGATAATTTGACACTTAAATTGAGTCTTAGGAACTGGTCTATTTCTAGATTATCCTCACTTCTTTTTTTTTTTTAATGCATGGGCAGGCACTGGGAATTGATCCCAGATCTCCAGCATGACAGGTGAGAACTCTGCCTGTTGAGCCACCGTGGCCCTCCCTAGCCTCACTTTTATAGTGAGGACTATCAGGATCCAAACTCAGGGAATTTTTCCAGCAACATTGTTCCTTAGTAGACTTGAGGTCCAGTTTTTTTGGTTTTGGTTTTTGTCTTTGTGTTTGTTTTTGTTGTTGTTTGGTTTGTATTTCCTTATGAGATGTCTCAGTTCCTCAGTTGATAAGCCACTATTTGGGGATTGGTACATGCCTCAAGGCAAGAAAGTGTGCTAAATATTGCACTCAACTCTCTTCAGTTCCCTTCATTCTAGATCTTGACCCTTCAGATTTTGCTTGGAAACTATGCAATGCCTTCACCTCATCACTTATATATTGTTTTAAAGATTTTGTCCAACTTTTTATAATTTCTGTTTGTTTGTTTTTATGGGAGAGTTTTTCTGCAGCAAAACAATACCATATTTATTCTCGGTGTCTCTAAATTTACTCTCACTTTTTATTAAATTTGAGTTTTGCCTCCTAGTATCTATACTACATAAGTGCATGGGAATTAATAATATTTCACCTGTTTCAGTATTGCCCTCAAGTTAAAAATCATCTTAATAATATTTCATTTCTATATTTGCTTATTTTTTGGTTTATAACTATTTTTTGTATTAGTTTATTGATGGCTTAACAATTTATTTTATATTTTCCTTTTGGAGGTTTGCCAAGGAAAAGTTGATATACTGCTGGAAAAACAAGGTGTTTAAAACATATTAGCTATTTTAAAAGTAATGTATTTAAAAATAGCTGAGTGGGACACAACATGGCAAAGAGAGAAGTGGGGTCTGGCCCCCAAAAGGGGTTTGAGCAGAAAACAGGTGCAATTTTTTATGAAATTATAGGAAACTGAGTATGGTCATAGCCAACAGCAAAGCGCTCAAGACGGGAAACTGAAAATTAGTGCTGTGCTTTTGGTCAATGACAGTCCTTTAGACTTTCAGTCTTCACTGGCATCATCTGGCATGAATAAAACGCTTCCTTCAGTTCCAGCTTCAGCTGTTTGAGTTTCCCATTCCAGTGGTAAAAGAATCCTCCAAAAGGAGCACTGCTTATCAGAGGAAAGGGTCTACTCAACTATTCTGATCAACCCTCTGCCTCACTGGATATACAGCTCCACCTGCCCGTCCACCACCTCTTCCCACCAAGAAAAAATGCTCAAAGTTTCTTTAAATCCAAAAGGTGTGATCAGTGTCCAGTTTGAAAATACCACCACTGGTAAAGATTTTTACAATCAGTCATGTTTGTCAACACATAAACTAAAAAGGACCTAGTGTTACCTTAAATACAAATAGCATTTCAACCAAGTGCAATATGTGTCAAAAAAATGCTATTACTCGACAAGAAGTTAACTCTCAGAATGTAGTCCATAAACTTTGCAATGACACCTGCTTCTCTAAGTTAGATTCTGTTAACGACCTCGCCGTGAACTGTTGTGAGAATTGTGACGGTTACTGTTGCAGTTGTTCTGGTCAGCGCCACATGGTTCAGATAGAGGGAAAGTCTAAGATGCTGTATAATCCAACCCGTGTCGCAGCATACAAGCAGAAAGCCAAAATTACACCATGTATACTTTGCAAATAATTGAGCTTCTCAGCAGAAATGATTGAAAACACCAATAGCTTGGGGTTAGACAAAGCTTTCTTTTCTGTTAATTGCTTACCTGTTTGCAGAATTAAAATAGTTACTTCTGCAGGTGTCCAAGTTCAGTGTAACAGTTGTAAAACCTCAGCAATCCCTTAGTATCACCTAGCCATGTCAGATGAAAGTATATGCAACTTCTGCAGCTGCAGTTGTGTGGTAGCTTCCCAGAATTTGTTCAATATACCAACGGGAATGAATTCTTCAGTAGTGCCCTTGTCTCAAGGCCAAGTTATTCTAAGCATACCCACGGGTTCAACAGTGTTAGCAGGAGGAGGTATCACCTCTGCTGCTTCTCCCACCTCCACTAGCAGCTCTGATGCACCTGGTCTCCAGCGTTTTGCCGCCCAATCCCAACATGTTGAGTTTACACAAAGTGTTGTGAAACTCAAGCATCAGTCCTGAAACCGTCTTTTTACCACAAAATTCAAACTCCTTGACTACAAGAGTGAAATGTTTTAGTTCTGTGGCAAGCATTGTTCTGATGAATATAAGGAAATAAATAATGTATTGGTAATGTGTGAATATTGTAAAATTGAGAAAATTGTAAAAGAGACTGAGATTCACAGGTGCTGACAAATCATGCTCTAATGAAGGTTACAAATTGCTGTATAAACATGACTTTGCAAAACACTAGGAAAATCACTGTAAGATGTGCAGTCATTGTTTACAGACATCTTCCAAATTGGTACAGAATTTGGTGCAGAATTAGAGGAAAGGTGGAAGAGTTCTGTTGTGAAGAATGTTAAAATATACAGTTTTCTTCTATCAGATGGCCAGATATGATGGCTGTAAGAGATAGGGGAAACTCAATGAGTCTTTGAAGTGGAGAGGAGAAGTGCAACATGTTTGTAACCTACTTTGTGTCTTGATGTCCTGTATCAGCAAAGTATGTGTGGCCCACCTTCATAAAACAGTGTGGCAAGTATTTTCATAGTGCAAGCTGCTTCAGCGGGTCCCCCATCTCTAAGAAAAGACTCAACTCCAGTTATAGCTAATGTAGCATCACTGGCAAGTGCTCCTGCTGCCCAGCCAGCAGTGAATTCTAGTAGTGTATTACAAGGTGCAGTTCTGGCAGTAACAGAGAAAATTACTGAGGATGCAGGTATGCAAATAGGCGCCTGGAAACTACCACCTACCCAACCTCCTAGGCTTTTGAATAACAAAGCTTTATTGCACAAACCATCACTCAAACTAAAGTCAGCTCTTGTAAACTGCATAGCTAAACAAAGAATGACAGACAGAAGACATTCCAAATCAATCCCAAATCATTGTGATGCCAGTTCCTGTAAAGTGTTTGTGCCCATACCTCTTCATCCTTATACTCAGTATGCTACAGTCCCATTTGTAATTCCAGTTCCAAAGCCTGTCCCCATGTTTATTCCATCCTCATTGGATAATGAAGATAATGTCACTGAGAGTATTGAAGACATTCAGGAAGAGCTCCCCACACATCCATTTGAAGATAATCTTCTTGAGATGGCAGAAATGATTGCAGAAGATGAAGAGAAGGAGAGGGCAGGCCACTGTGGCTCAGCAGGCAGAGTTCTCGCCTGCCATGCTGGAGACCCAGGTTCATTTCCTGGTGCCTGCCCATGTAAGGAAAAAAAGAAGAGAGAGAGAAAGAGAGAGACAAAGAAGGAGAAAACTCTGTCCCAAGCAGGGTTTCAAATTTCAGAACAGGAACTGTTTCTAGACACCAAGATATTTGAAAAAAAACAAAACAAGGCAGTACATAGAGTGGTGATCTTGAATCAGAGGCAGTATCTACTCTATATAGTTGAGAAAAAGAACTGAATCATTATGCCTTAAAGTCAAATGCTGTGCAAGAGGCCAATTCAGACTTGAAACCATTCTTAAAAGGGGAAACTGAACAGGATCTGAAAGCAGATTTGTCATCAATATCCTTTGACCCACTTAATAAAAGACAGGGCATCCAGTCACATTTCCTGTGACACAGAGGTGGCTTCCCCCAGCCCAGAGGAGGAGGATGGAAGAAGTCTGTAGTGACTGTGGAGCCCAGGAGTCTTATTCAGGGAGCCTTTCAAGGGTGCTCAATGTCTGGGATGACACGGAAGTCCATGTATGGGGTAAATGCCTAGAAGAACTTTGTTCATTGGGAAAATGCTGAGGAAGAACAAGGAGAACTGAAATGTGGAGGAGTTGAACATGCCTCCTCTAGCCCATGTCCTGACCCCTTAGGAAGTTCTCCAGACCATGCACTCTCTCAAGAATCCTTAAGTCAGTCTTTAGAGTACTCTCTTTAAGCTGAAAAAAGATATTTTCTCCTGCACTTTTGCTGAGTTAAGTTTGGGCTTATGGCAGTTTATCGAAGAATTACTGAAACCAAACGGTGAAAAATATGATCCAGACAGTATCTTATACTTGTGCCTTGGAATTCAGCAGTACCTGTTTGAAAATGGTAGAGTAGATAACATTTTTATAGAGCCCTATCCCAGATTTATGGCTGAACTTACCAAACTCTTGAAAATATGGGAACCTACAATTCTGCATAATGGTTATATGTTCTCTCACATTGAAGAAGAGCATTTGTGGGAGTGCAAACAGTTGGGTGCTTACACGTCAGCCATTCTCTTAAACACCCTCCTTTTCTTCAATACCAAATACTTTCAACTAAAGAATGTTACTGAGCACTTGAAGCTTTCCTTTGCTCATATGATGAGACAGAACAGGACTCAAAGGCACTGTACTAAAATGACATATCTACAAATAAAAAAATATTTTACAAAAGCGGGAGTCAAAACCAGAAAAACTGTTGGCAAGAGGAAATGAAATGAAGATGAGATTCCACTGGGCATGGAGATGGCAGAGAATACTACAACTCACCCAGTTCGACTTCATGAGTTTTCAGAACACTCTCAAATGTTCTGAAAGTGTGAAGCAGGGGCATGACGCATTTCACCTTCAACCCATGCGTTCCTGTGTCCCGAATAGCCTCATACGGTACTCCATGTTCTTGATGGACCCTGGGAACTGGAACACTGTGTTAACATATATTCTAATGGTGAAGAAGGTACATGAAGAACTTGCCAAAGTCAAATCTGAAGCCTCTGATGCTGAGTTATCAGATTAAAATAGAAGTGAGTTTCCTATTTTCATATATATTGGTACACGCCAAATTGGGAATGCAATCAGCCATTGGAAAACAGTATATCAACCCAAGTCCTCCTGACTTGATTATGAGATAATGGAAAATAGCCCACCTGTGAACCACAGGGTGGATGCACAAATGAAAACTAAGGAATAAGAAATTCTGTCCTTTGTCAGTGATATCTAGCTCTTAGACATCTCCTGAATGACTAACCAATTTCTCTTATTTGTGATGTATTAGCTTATTTTGTTTGGGAATAATATATTGTGGATATTTTTAAGGAAAACTTGTATAAAACTCTACCATAGTAACCCTTAGACCTTAGAGAGGCCTTGGAGTGAAACCTTGGCTGCAATAGACAACTTGGGCAAGCCCTACGTAAAAGTCAGGAGAAGTCAGTACAGGGCTACAAATGGCATCAGATGAGCACTGTGGAACCAAAACCTGAAGAACCTATAAAAATAATTCAAGTTTTCTTTTTTTTAAAATTTCATGGACAGGCACCGGAAATCGAACCCAGGTCTCCGGCATGGCAGGTGAGAATTCTGCCACTGAGCGACCATCGCACCACCCTCAGCTTTTTTTTGAAAGGTAGAGAGTGGGGTGGTGCAACGGCAGCTTAATGGCAGAATTCTTGCCTGCCAAACCGGAGCCTGGGGTTTGATTCCAGAAGCCTGCCCATGCCAAAAATAAAATAAATAAATAAATAAATAAGGTAGAGAGTGACGTGGTCTTGGCCTTAATTTTCACCGCCAAGCCAATTGTGTGAAGGATGGAAGGCTGTGGTATTTTGCCATGGACCCCTCACATCAGGGAAAAAGGCCTTTACTGTTGTTAACACAATATGTCCCTTTGATTTTTTATATCTAGCCTTCTCAGCTGTGGGTCTGGATGTAGGTAAATTAAGATGAAGGGGATGAAATCCACGAACTAGTTACGCATACAGAAGATCTGTGGAGCCCAATAGACCCCAAGTGTCTTGAGTTGTTTGTAGAAAACCCACTAAAATGCCCATGTCTCTGGGTGCCGCCCTTTATTCCTGCTGTCTCATAGCATGAGCTGTGTACACAGAAGTGGGGGTTCTCCTTTTATCAATTTTCCCCAAAATGGCAGCTTTTCTTCCCCTGCTTTACCTTCCTATTTCTCAAATAATTCCTCTTATTTTTGTCTTTTGTACCAGTTTCTGGAGGTCCTTGTCATTACAAAAAGAATAATCTCCCTACTCTGGCAAACCTATGGGTGATTGTACAAAGACAAGTATTACTTAGCTATCAGAGTTATGGTAGAAAAGGCCCTAATATGTTTCTATATGAAGCATTTGAAAGATGACCTTGCTACTCTAACGAACTTGAAAATGGGGAGCCTAAGGTTAGAATATCCACAAGCAGGTCTTATAGCGTTATTCCAAACTCCAGCTGTTTTAATAATTCCATGAAGCTTGCAAACCATAGGTACATTGGGCATACCAGTGCGTCTTCCCCATATCCAGTCTCAGTTTCTTCCCTGCAAAATTTTGAATCAAAGTTTTTATGATGTTGGTCAATCACAAAACTTCTTTATTTGAGATTAATTTGACCCTATGATAGAAATGAGAAAAGTCCAAAAAGCCTGTTGGAAATTTTAATCTTTTCAATATGTCCCATTTTAAGTGGGGGTGGCAGGTGTATTTTTTTTTAAAACAAATTATGTCCCTTAATGAAAATAAAAATAAAAAGTAGGTCTTTCAACACTGTGTATTTGATTGTTCTGTCCCTCTGCCTGGAACAAATTTCATGTTTATTACCAAGAACTGTATGAAAGAAGTAAATCTTCCCTAATTCTGTATGATTCTTCCATCTGTGTTTGTCATTTCTAACTGGAAAACTTCCTTACTTCCAGACCTTGTTTGATATGGAGGAAAAAGAATTGGATTGTCGGATTGTCTATAAGACTGCCAATAAACTATCCAGAAACATCAGGTGTATTATTCCTCACTACACGAATTTTATGGTTTGTATAAACGCTAATGTTTTCCCTTTCCATAGCTATATGAAAAACAAATATTGTTAGCAGAGTAGGTAACTTGTTATAAAATACCGGAAAGAAAAAAATCTGTGCCTTTTAACTGAAAACACCCAATACCTGGATAAATGACTATATCAGGATTTCCTTGCATGTTAGTTCACAGAGTTGCCCAGAACTGTAAATTAATTCATAGGAGAAAATATTGTCATTCAAAAAATAAATAAATTATGATTGCTCTGAGACATTAAAAATAATTGCTAAAATAGAGAAAAATCCTGAATTTTATTATTCAGAAAGGTATAGCCTTGGGAGATATTTCTGGACTTAAATTAGGTGGTGACATATAGAATCATGGACATATAAAAGTAGTAAAGCAGTCTGCAAATGCAAGTTCCATATGTATAAGATCTATTAGTGCTTGACTGAGCATGTAATTTTAAATTTAATTTTAATATTTTCTTTTCTTTGTATGCTATTTGATTTTCACTCAAATATGCTTTCATCATTTTTCATAGTGTTTTGCTGCTTATTTTTCTTTCATGTTTTGAATCCTTAATGTTTATTTTTATTCTGTTTTTGATGATTCCAGTGTCTGAAGTTGGTGTGTATCTGATCTATGGCTTTTTATTTCAGCTACATCTCACTCGTGGTAATTTACTTTCTTTGTGTTTTGATGTATTCAATTTTGGTCCCAATCATTTGATCTTTATCTGTTGAAATACATTGTAGTCTAGTTTGTGCTGCCTTCTGCCACAGAGGGTTTGCATTTGCTTCAGCACTCACATCTAAAGGCTACAATAAAACAAACCTTGACCCCAAGTGTTTTTGGAATATTCACTGTCAACTTGTACTGCTGACTCCTCTGAAAGACAAGCCTTTAATTATGAATTTTCAGGTGACCCCCCCACACACACGCATAAATATAAGGAAAAGCAATAAGAGCAAAAATCTGAAATACTATTTTTCAAGGAGAATGTTCATGAAATTATAAAAGTGAATAAAGATGTGAAAGAAATCTGTGAAAACGTTCATTTCTTCAAGGAGATATACTGATTAGGTACTAGAACTTTTCTACTTTTAATATCTTCCTGTGAAATTCTTTATATGTACATGAGCTATTCTTCATTATTTGGAGGCAATAAAGACATACAGGCAATGTGAAATTTTCCCTGTGTTATCTGTTCCAAGCAGTGAAACCCAAAGTACTGGGATATAGACACATCAGGGGCATGCTTACACTTCCTTGCAATTCTTGAAAAGAAAAAAAATAAATCTATATTGAAACATATAGAAATGTAGATAGATTTGTTCTAGGAAAAAACGGATATACTGGAGGAGGAAATAAAATCTTATAGTTAATCAACTAAATATGAAAATTCATAAATGGAAGAAAAATAAAACATTTCATTAAGAAATCTTTCTAACTTAGAATATTGTTTTATGTTTTTCACTGTTTGCATTAATGAAGCTGTGCTATCATTGAACTTCAATTGTGTCTAGTGGTATGGAGTACCTCACTGTGTAAGAACAACATTTTATAAATATTAGCCAAGTGATTTGCTATGCATAGAATTCATTATAGATTTATGCAAAGATTTATAGTTGGTGTTTTTCTACTAGTTTTTTTTTCTTATTTCTTGGACTAGCAAGATATAACCATTAAACAATATACAAATCTGTCAAAAAGCGCAACTGATTATTTCAAAATAATAGCTTGGACATCAAAATTAGAGTGGTGTATTCAAAAGAAAATTGCATGTAACAGGATTTTAATTCCCAACTATTTGTTACTTAAGCTTAGGCCACTAACTTACTGACTGCCTCTGCCTACTTGTTTGATGAATAAATACCATTAAAGACTTGAAGAATGCCATTGGAAACCAAAATACTACTACTTCCTACATATACAAAATGCATGCTTATAGTGGTAAAAAATAATAACAAGTTATTTCACTTCTGCAACCTTTTGGTAAAAAGCAAGGATAACTTAAAACAATTTGAATGCATATTTATAAAGAAATTCTACTAAGTGCTAATGCCAAAGATTCAAGGAAACATATTGTATTTTTCTACACTAAATAATCAGTTCTTGGATAGCTATAGATATTTATTACTTTTTGCCAGATAAGCTATGCTATTCTCATGATAAAAGTCAGTAAAATGCTTTACATATAAAGTATATGTGTATAGAGAGATACATATATATGTATGTATATTAAGTAATATATATATAGAAATATATATATACATTACTTATATATATAAATATATACATATATATATATATAATTCTCTTACCAAAATAAAAGATGAATTTTAAATGTAAAAACTTGACTGTGCTCTATAAAGGTAAATCAGCTGCTAAAATTAATATGCTTCTTTCTATGCATGTGTAGAAAGACTGTAAAAAATAAAAGTAATAACAACCTCCAACACATTAAGTTAAATGTTTCCTAAAAAATTCTAAGAGCAGATGATAGTTATGTTTCATTAAAGTACTATTGCAATCTTATATCTTAATGAATATTTCAGGTTTTTGAAAATGTAACATATCAAAATATATCATTTCCATTCACACTAATTATTTTTAGGAAATATTAAATCAAGTAAAATTAGGGATGATTTTTTATACCTGCTAACATGCCTAAGACTACTAACATGGAAGAACATTTTACTTATTATTCAAAATCCAAAAATCATGTAATATTGCACTCTCTCCTAAAATGAAACTCCATTTTAAAAGATATGATTATTTATAATCTAATCATTTTATATGAAAGCACACTGGGCAATATCAATTCCATGTTAAATTGTTAACACACATTTGATGCAGTGAGAAACTATAATTTGTATAGGGAATTGAAGCAATTTGTAAGCACGTGCAACATGATTTATATAAATAAATAGTAACCTATGTTGGGAATGAATGTACAAACATTTATTATTTGGAGATAATGATAATAAGTGATAGCTATAGTAGAATGCATGTATAACCAGAAATTCAATATCTAGGCTTTTCATACACTAACAAAACCTCCAATTTGCCCACCAAATGAATTTACAGAAGCAGTTTTTATCTATATAAAGCTACTACAAGAAAAACAAACAGAATTTGAGAATCAAAATGTGTCAGCAATTAAAATCCGCCCATCCAAGTAAACAACCAAAAAGCAGAAGAAAATTATAACATGTAGCTCCAAACTGAATTAAATACCTTAAAGAAGTATTTGGTGTTATGGAAACACACTGCAAACCAGAAATTTAAAAACTAAGGCTAAAAGCAGACAAAAAAGCAAAAGTAAATACAATAAGACTATTAAATTTAGGAAGGAAAATAAAGAGAAAGACAAAATGATCTTAGATATTGACCAAAATACAAGGGGCTAAGCTGCCAAGATAATTAATACAAAATAAAAGAAGTTATCAGAGGGAATGGTGGTTGAAATGGAATATTGGCAAAATTCCAACAAATGGGGACAGAAGAAAAATTAAAAATTGGAAAATAAATTATTTAAAAATTTAATCATTGTGGTTTTCTGTCTCTGGGATTTTGGAGGCTCAAGAAGAATGTTTTCATGTATTTTAGAGTTATAAATTTCTTTGTGTAGAATTGCCATATATGTCACCTAGCCATATCTATAGTAAATAAGAATGGTAAGAATTCTTCATTGTTCTTAGGAGTTTTACCAGCAACCCAGCAAATATTTAGTGACAAAAACTTGTAATTTGGCAGGACAAAGATAATTTAAAAATATATAAATCATTTTTATACTTTTGGGTAAATTTCAAGCATCCGCAGCAGTAGGTCATAGGACCAGGTCTTCTTCATTAAGCATGTATACTTAATCTCTTCACTGAAGACTGTTGCGGTATTTATTGCTATCATGCTAAGTTTGTATATTAATATGAATATTTTCTGTCATTTTATGTTGCTATTCAATGCCTTGGCTTTTCCTGAACCAGTGACATTAACAAGTGTTTCTATGTAGAGGATGGATGAGAGTTTGGGCTGCTTGGTTGGCTTCTTATTTCAAGAGAACCTACTTCTATTGATACAGTAAAGTGCAGTGCCTTTTATAGTCCATTTTGAAAAAGAGGTTCACAGGTCTTCTGGTTCTGTAGTGTGGTTTTCTTTCTGTAAAATACATACCCTCTATTTACTTATTTACTCTTTTGCCTCACCACCATGTGTTTATGATCCCTTCCAAATCATTCCCTTCTACTCCGAAAGCGGTACATTGCCAAGGCAACCATATCTGATCCAATACCCTTTCAATCTCCTTCTTCCAAGATTGCCAATAGCCAGATCTTGATCCACCAGATTTCTGACTTTTTCTCATTATTTCCCACTTGAGGTGAAATCCTCTCTTTGTGAGGAGATTTTATCTGTTTCACCACCACCATAGGCCATTTCTCTCTTCTCCTTTCCATTGAACTTTCATAGGAATATCAACTCTGGTTTGAATTCCAGAGATGATTTCAAATGTTAATTTTCATACTTACAGGTGGGTGTTAGTCTTCTCTCTCTCTCCTAATCAGGCTGTATGTATGGGCTATGTGTGATTTTTTTGTTCTTCTTTTGTTTCTTTATGGTTTTAGAGGATATAGGAAAAGATAGAAATAAAGACTCCTACCATTATCCCACGTTAACTTGAAAGTCTCCTATACTATTTATTTTACTCAATACTTTCAGACAGCCATTTCTTGGTTACTTGTGAAAATGAATAATGGATCTTTTTTTTTAATCTACTAAAGTATATTACTTCATGTTGTTCCTATTTTATCCTTTCTATATTGTAACAGCTTTGCCATTTTTGGATATTTTTGGTTTTTCTGAAATTTTCTCTTTCAAAGGGTATGTTTCTATGTCATCTAAAAATCACTTTACATCTAATCATTCAATTCAGATTTGAAGTGCCCTTTATTGTCAATTTATTTGATATAATTATTTTAATAAACAAAATTAACTAATTTTCAATCTCATTCCGCAGCTCATTGGTCCAAAAAGAATTTCAGATCTAAAAATTATATCGTGGATTATATGTTTCACTAGACTAGTGCTTGCATTTCTCATCTTTTGTATATTTCCATCAATAATTTCCCTATCGGGCGGCTGCCATGGCTCAGCAGGCAGAGCTCCGACCTGCCGTGCTGGAGGTCTGGAGTTCGATCCCTGGTGCCTCCTACCCATATGCAAATTTAAAAAAATAAAAATAAAAAAATAATAATAATTTCCCTATTGTAAAATACAGAATAATCGTTTTCAGCTTGAATTAATATATTTGTCTGTAGTAGAACTTCAAGTGACCCATCTCAAGTCTCACATTCAGTTGTTTAAACTATCAATGGTGATATTACAGATCTAGTTAAAAGTTATATTTAACCAAGAAAGCTTTCTTTGTGAAAAATAAGATCTAACAAAAAATGAAACTAATGTTCACTAACGCCATATTCTTCCCTATCATGCTAAATCAAGAACCTTTAATATTGGTATTTTCTCACTTTTATACCTTGACTCACACAGGCTTTTATGGTGGATCATCATAGTTTTAATAAGGATCATTATTTTTTTTACCATGTGTTTTATTGTAGACAATTAACCATCTGTACTCATAATAAATTCCATTAAATACCTAATGAGCAAAATTATTAAAAAGAAGAAGAGAAAAATATATTGCTTCTTGGGATTATAGATGTTTTAGAGGAAGAATAGATTCTCCAAAATTCTGTTCATGGACTTATTAATTGAACTTACAGAGATGACTAAATCACAATTAAAAGTGTTAATTATTCTTTTTTAAAAATGAAAAGCATATTTGAAATAGAAAGAATGTCAGTTTTATATACAGTATGAGGACAAAATCCCAAATTTATTTCTGGGCTCACAGTAGAGCAAACAGTTCTTAGTCTCTTGTGCTTCCCAGGTAAATGTAATTTGATGACTATTTGCAACCCATCCTTCTATTTGAATGAAGTTCACTATAGTTGGTTAACTATAAATATCTTATAGTACTATTTGACCACAGTTCAGCATACCCTTTTTTTGCATGGGCAGGCACTGGGAATTAAACCCAGATCTCTGGTAAGGCAGGCAAGAACTCTGCCTGCTGAGCCACCATGGCCTGCCCAGCATATATTTTTAAGACACAGTCAATTTTATAGTTCTTAGGACCTTTAAAATTTTGATAAAAAATGTTTTAAAATAGCTTCTAGGTCAATTAATACTCAGAAAAAAGTGTGATATTCTCAAATAGACTTTAAAGCATTACTTTAGGTTCAAAGTATGTAAAACTGATAAGTATTATATCATAGAAATATGATCTTAATTCAGAATTATTAAATTTCAAACAAATGTATTATAAACAAATGTATACACTTATTCTACCTAATTGTCCCAATTTATTAATTCTCCTCACTTTTAATATTTCTGAATTTTCATGAGATAGTGGGATACTGTGTGTGTGTGTGTGTGTGTGTGTGTGCGTGCCCATATTCAGTTGAAAGTGGGTGAGCTATTTATTTGGAGTATTTTGGGGAGTTCTTTCAAAAACTTATTGACAGCACTGTAGTATTCATGACATCACATAGACTGGAAATAAAATTTTGTGAACATCATGGGTATCAGATTAGCTAATAAGACATAAGTTATACCCACTTATTTTTCAGTCTGCATCTTCTGATGTCAAGCAGCTAATCAAGTAATAGACACCTCTGTGATTCTCTCTCCATTCATGATCAAACATACGTAAGTCCCAGTTATTGCCAGTTTTTATTGACTGCCATGTTTGATTTAATAGCTGAACACTATTGTAGTCATAAAATGCTTTGTCGAATTTACTAATGGAAATAGTCTTCTGTGTGCAGGATCTATGCTAATCTTCATAGTCACTTTTGACCATTTCTATGTCCTTGTTTCAGATGAAGAAAATGTGTTCAAGTAATTTTCAAGATCAAAGTGCTTGAAAGTGACAGAGCTTGTGTTGGAAATACAAAGGCAGATGACTAAAAAATTCATTTTTCCAATCTTTGTTTCATAAACACCTTTGATTCTTCATATGTTAAAAAAAAGCGCTCTCAAAAAAATGTGCAATTGTGCTATATGGCAGGTATTTGCATAGTCTCAGTTTTCAGCCCAGTTTTGATTTTGATTATCTTCTATTTTTCCATAAATTGAAAACATCTCAAAGACTAAAACCAATCAGTCACAACTGGAATTTTTATAAAAGCTTTTTTGTCCCTCAGAGGACTGTATTTTTGTTAGGAAAAATCTAAAACCTCTTTGGTACATAAATATACCCTTCCCTTCACCACACTGGCCATCTAAAACCCATCACTGTTACTTATCTACAGTCTGCTCCTACCAGAGAAAGTTTGGTTTCAGGAACAAGACAGATTTTGATATTTAATTTACCAAAGACTATACATATATGATTTATTATAAAATAAAATCAACATACAAAGAAAATCTTATCTCAAGCCCTTATGTTTTGCAGGTGGCAAAAATGTAAATGTTCTCATTCCTCCTAACTCTGTGAATTGTCTTAAGTGCAGCACAATGGTAAATTCATATTCATTTCAGAAGTCTCGTCTCTTCCCCCTTCTTTTACATCTATGATGGTCTAAAGTTCCAGCTATGTTCCACATGGTCCTGGTATCCTTAGCCCGCCTTTTTATGACTAGCTATAGGCTCTCTTTGAGTAGTCTACTGTTAAAAAAATCCATTTTCCAATAAACACATTAGAAATCTAGGAGCATTTAATACTCTAAAATAAAGTCTAATATGTTGGAGATCATCATGAAAACTGTTCTCTCTGAGAATGAGTTTCTTGGCCAGAGATAGATTCATATCTCTTCCTCAAGTTACATAATATTTCTCAGGATTGTATAATTTTGATTTGAGCTTATATTGCCAGATTCTGTAGAGTCTTTCAAGAAGACGCTTAGTTCTTTTACCAAATCAGATTTAGAATTAAATTTCATCTATGCTCCTCTGTACATACCACTTGGTCTCAAGATAACCTGGTTTTTAACTCACACAATTCCAACATATATAGTCTCTGGTGACCAAAATATCAGAACACATGATCCAATAAATGTAATTCAATTTCCTGATTGACTTACACCCCCATTTCTGCTTGGCTTAAGAGTCAAATGGAAGTTAATGTAAGTAAGTAAAGAAACTCCTATTAGCTGATATTTTCAATAGGTGATCTTATATATGAAAATATATACCTGTTAAAATTGAGTAAATACATTGAAATATCTTGATCCATATCTTTTCTTCTTACATTTCACTCTAGCATGGAAATGGGAAAGATGGATTGGGTGGTGCTTTCGCCTACTCTTGCAAGCTTCTATGAGATAGAAACCATTCTTCTTGCATTTAAGAGTGAGGCTGTGTCTAAATTATATTCTGTGTGAATGACTGTGGCCCTGCCATTATGTTTGCAAATAAGGTCCATTCTTCATCCACTGAGAGCTACCATAAGGCCTCTTTCAATCCACTTGCTGTTTCTCTGGCGCATTCTTGCACCTATCATCGGTAAGGGAAACATGAAGATGGACTCCTGAACCTAATGTGTTAACACTCTGTGGGGATCCATTTGTGTACCATATTGGAACTGGAACTTCTCTACCAGGCTTTAAGTCTCTAAAAAGTATAGCTTGTCTCTAGAAATCCTTCAGAATTGTTAGAATTTTCCATTGCTTTTCTTTGTTTTTTTTTTTTTTTTTTTGCAGTACTCTGCTCACATCGGGACCTTGCCTTAGAAATGTCCAAGACATGAATTTAGCTGTCATAAATTATGACCCAGTTAATTTGAACTAATCGAGTCATTACCTTCTTTTGTTCTCTGTTGCTGCTAGCCTACTCCATTTTTATTGCTTAATCTCTTCTTTATTCGACTTTGGCTATGTTCAATACTATTCTATGGTAAAATTTTGCTGCATACAAAATTTGATGCTATGAAAAGTTGTACAGCCTTTTTACAAACACACCACTTCAAATTCATTTCTGTCTTCACAACTGTTAAATCCTCATTTCTGTTAAACTACATGCTGAATTTGTTATTTAAAAATATGCCTTACAGTCTTTAAGAGTAATGAAAATAAATGTAAAAATATTAATGGATATAAATATCATGTAATACAAATTAAGATATTTAAATAAACATGTTTTTTATGAAAGCAAATAATTTGAAATCCCAATAAATAACACAGTATACTGCATAATTTTCCAACTTATATTCTACAATGCAAATTGGTATCAAATGCATTCAAATATACGAATTTTGGAAAATGAACTGCCAATCTAAAATCATTATATTTTCTTCCTACATCTGATACTATTTATTATTTTCAAGCAAGAAAATAAGCAGCTACAGGAATTTATGTAATTATGGATGGTTTGTCTTACTCTTGATGAGAAAATTGAATTCAGGTTTTAAGATGGAATATTTTCCTAGAATTTGGCTTGTTTATTTTAATAATTTATGAGATATCATGTTGTGTTCCATATGTTTTCTCAATTCACAAGTCCTATTTGTTTGAAGCCTTAACAAAGCTCACAGTTCCTTTTAGTATCCAGATTATTGCAGTTTGAGTCTTTATGTCCTTCTCTGGCCTGATTCTCAGAAATTAACCTATCCTCATGTCTCCTGTTATTCTGAAGTCCATAAGGAGTCGCTCACCTGTGTGCACAAACCAGTCTGTGTGCCATGTTCTATGGACCCATCTTGGGATGAACTCCCAATTTTACTCAACCAATGACAATAAAGCCATTTAAAAGTTCATGTCTGGCACCTCCTACTGTGAGAAATTTATTTGTGACAGAGCCACTGATTTCACACGTCTCCATATCTTCCCATCTTTATCATCTTAAAACTGCAAAAACACTGTAGGGCAAAAGGGGATAATATTTTCTGCACTGTTTAATAAATTTTCATTGCCTCTGAGGTAGCTATGCTTGTACCCCAAATCCCATGAGTCTTTCATGGGAAAATAAATACAAAACAAAACAAAAAAAGCCCATTCTAGTTCTTTCAACTTTAATCATAAGAATCAAACAGAGTTTCACTTAGGCCAGATGGGAAGAAATTAAAATTTACAGCTTTATCTCCTCTGTTGTGTCCAAACCCTTAATTCAGAAGGCTCTTCCTTTTCCAAAATGCATGACAATGTATTTAAAGACAGACTTGAAAACCTATGGGTCAGAATAGACATTGTTGGCAGAATATCAACGAGACCTCAACTCAGCTAAGGAGCTAAGTTTTAGAAAGCTGGGCTTTATATGAGTGATATGAGTGCATTTTAGAAACTAGAAATTCAGGATATTTATGGGCGAAGACATGTTGGAAGAAAAGAGTTAACAGCAAATATATGACTCACTTTTTTGGTGCCTTATATAATGTGTCATCTTGATTAGACCTTACTGTGACCACCTAGTGGTATTTATTGGCAGAAAGATATCTGGGGGCACTTCTTTCTTAAAAAAGAAAGAAAAAAAATGCTTGCATCAGAACCCGTTCTCATTTTTAAATTTCTTTGTTTTAATAATTTAACAACATTCTGCTTATAAGTAGGTTATGTCTTTTCTTTCTTATTTTTGTTGCCTGGTTATAAGCTGAAGTTTATATAAAATATGCATAAATCTACTATCACCAATTCTACAACTATTAAATAGTAATGATTTGTCACTTATATTCCAGTAGGTATCATTAATGTTTAAGGTATTTTATGCCATTGTTTATAGTTTAGCATTCACATTGAAAATGTTTTTCAGCCAAATAACCTCTCATCAGTATTTTCCCAGACAATTTGTTTATCTGTCATTTCAGCAAATCATGCCCCTTAACTTAAAATTATATGTTAAATATATTGTTCAAATTCTCACTTGATATAGAAAGATGTGCTTAATTTTTTCAAATGAGTGGATTTTTTTTTGGTTGTATTGGTGTTTTGAAATTTAAGTTCACTTTGAGCTGAGTACCCATTAGTGAAATGAAAAATAAAACTGCAATAAAGATTAATTGTACAGCCTTTAGAAGACCTTTAACTTTTTAACTTTAGTTTCTAACATTATGACGATAACTCCCACGTAACAAAGATTTGGGGGAGAATTGAATAATCGACAATCATTTTGAAACTGAAATTAAATAAGTGACAGTAACAAAATTAAGTCTGTGTTAATAACAAGCATAAAGCTTGTCATAGCAGGTAATCAACAATTATTTCTAATTAAAATTTGAATATGCTTGCTATTATAAGATGGCAAGTCAGTGACCTTGATCAGCAAAGCAATACTTTAGCAAATAATAACTGAATGCTACTGTAATGCCATGTGCTAAATTATAAAACGTCTGCCTCTCAATATCTCAGACAATACATCATGGTGGGAATCAGGAGAAGCATGTAGACAATGTGTGTGGAATAATCATCTAATTCAGCGACAATGCTGTGGACTTTTCATTATTGAAAAACTTGCCCCTTTGAATCTTTAATTCTTTTCTCTCCTACTTTATATTTTATTACTTGGACAATCTCTTATGTGTCATCTGTCATGGACTTCATTTCAGTTTTTCATTTACTCCTATAATTGTGTTAATTCCCCAAGACTCTGACCCTGATTTTTTCCTTTTTTATCCATTCTCCTTTCTTCAATGCCCTGAAACCAATTCATAAATTCAACTCTATGGTTTTAGAAACTTTCTTATTTGTGGGCTTTAGTATAAGAATTGTTTATGCTTTGCAATCATTCTCTGTTGATCCAAATTCTCCTCTGTTATCAGTATACTTACCAACAACTAAACTTGCATAGATTTGCATAAATTGATTACTACACTTGGCCTAGCATTGAAAAAGGATGAAGCAGTGCCAGCAATGTGGTTGACATTTACAAGTAATCAATTCTAATTGCTTTTCATATTTCTAAATATTGAGCATTCTTAGGCATTCTTATGGAAAATTTAAAATGCATATTCAAAATTAGTGTTGGTTTTTAGTGGTTTCAGAAATACTAAACAGCATATTAGCATTGTACTTTTGAATCAGTTACGTATTAATAAAATCTCAATGAATGCTAACATTGACATTTATGTAAGTCAGAAAAAAAAATTTTGGTCTGTTTAATGAAATTGCCACTGCATATCTACTTAATCTGATTTTAAATTGACAGCAATGTCATCAACTTTAGGAGAATATAACAAAACAGGCTCACAGACATAATAATTATCATAATTTCAGATTTATGTGTAAAATTCACTTATCATTTTTGCCTTTTGATTAGTGATTATAAAAAAGAAATACATAGTATAAAAATGTCAATTTTGATTATGAGCCTTCATTTAAAACAATTTCTCAGTAATGAATTCATCATAAATTTTAAAATTTTCTGACTTGTTTGGGAATTAAACTACTCCTAATAATTGGGATCAAACGTCATCTGAAGTATATAGCACTCACTGAAATGCTTCATCTCTATTGCCAGAGAAATGTCATGGGAGAGAGTATGTTTGCAATTCCATTTTTACTGCTCAGAGTATTTAAATGTTCTCTTTATCTGTATGACCTTGAGCTTGGAAGATTTTTTTTTATTTTTTATACACATAAGACAAGATTAAACTTTTTTTCTATAGCCCATTTTCTATGTAGGTTATATGATCAGTAAAATTTGGAAGCAAATAGCACACAAGTAATGAATTAATAGTTCCTAATCTGTTTTTAATTTTAGAGCAAAATCTTCAAGAAGCTTTTGGCTTTTTCTTGAAGGTCCCCTAGAAATGTCCAGGAATCCAAACATTTGCTTCTAACATAAGACCCTGCAATTGAAGTACACTAGACCCTGCAATTGAAGTACAAATTTGTCATTTCTAGTTCTTACCTTTTTCTCTTGAAAGAAATGAACTAGAAAAAAAGAAATTATTTTTTTATGGTAAATAAATCTTTTTTTAAGCATCTCTGGAAAACAAGGCCATATAAAACATGTATAGTTGGACTTTATATTAAATTGCTATAATGATCACTGATTTCTATTAGTAGTCATACTCTTTAAATACAACATAGGAAAGAGATCATTTCAAAATGTGATTTGCCGGGCTAAATGGATCTTCTTCCCTGTTAAGACATAATTTACTACCAGTGAAACCCTAAATATAAATGACATTGTATTTGCATACCAACAACAGCTTGAAAAGAACACGGATATTACAGGTATGCTTGAATAGCACCTCAAAATTTGTCTTTTTTCTGACTCAAGAGATTTAGGGTAAGGGTTGACAAAATTAGAAGTATGACAACATCATCTTAGTATAAATTCTGTAACTATTCTTAGCTAAGATTCATTAAGAGCAGAATATTTAAGAACTTAGAAAGTCTTAAAGATGCTAAATGATAATGGGGACTGAGGAACCATCCCAGGGCAAAAAGAATGAAATGATTCTTCAAGGGAAAGACGTGATGAATTCTTCCTGCTCTGAGACTTTTCCAGAATGATCTTGTTTCTGAATCCTAAATGCTGGCCCTTTTGGCCTAACCTATAATTCCAGCGGTAGTATAACTAGCACTTATTATCTTCTTATCTGGTATAAACATTTTGCCAACATAGCCCCACATCCTCTCATCATCTTAAAAGTTAGAAATTTTAATTTTAGTAATTATTTTGTAAATAAGAATCAGAGGCTCAGAGAGGACAAGCAACTTCCCCAAGATCACCCAGCTGTGATGTAAACACACTTCTTTTTCTCATGGCATTTAAAATTGGAGTAGAGGTAATGAGAAAAATTATATCTTCTAGCTTAACCAGATGAAAATTCCACTTCTACTCTGTAGTAAGTTTATCATCAATTTCTGTTTTACAAACTAGCAATTTTGAAGAGCTCTATGACAATTTTTATCCCTCAGATTTACTCTCACTGAACCTTGTCACTTCTTCCCTAGATCTCTCATAAATTTTTCCTTTTCTACTCATTTCCATCACACTAATTCACATCCTGATCTCAGGCCACTGTAAGAGTTTTGTGTTAGCTTGAAGCTGTTATGTCCCCCAGAAAAGGTCATGTTCTTTTAATTCATTCCTGTGGGTATATGGGTGGGACTTTTTGATTAGGTTATTTCAATTGAGATATGATCCACTTCATTCCAGGAGGTCTTAATCCTTTTACTGGAGTCACTTTCAGGAGAATAAAAGACACGCAGGAAGCCCAGAGAAGTTAAAAGAAAAAGCCTCGAGAGAAGACACAGAGAGAAACAGAGAGGAAGCCACTGAAGCCACTGAAAGCAATGAGCCTGGGAGAGGAGCACCAGCAGATGTAAGCAGGTGCTTGGCCAGGTGACAGAGAAGTTCCAGACTGCCAGCAACCTTTCTTCAGAGAATTTATCATTCTGTGGATGCCTTCACTTTGACATTTTCACAGCCTTCAAATTTTAAACTTGCAAGCTAATAAATCCCCATTATTAAAGGCCAGTCCATTTCTGGTATATTGCATTCTAGTAGCTCTACTAAACCCAAGCACCTTTCTTCTGCTTTTGGCACTCCCACTATGCATTTATTGGTGTGCTTTATGTTGCCCTACATATACCTCTTAGTCTCTACTCATATTTCTTCATAATTTTTCTTTCATTTTCCTCAAACTGAATAATTTTATTCTTCAAGATTGCTCAAACTTTCTATTGAAACCCAGTAGGGAATTTACTTATTTCAGTTATTTTATTTTTCAGGTCCAGAACTACTGTATGGTTCCCTTTTAACATTTATATCTCTGTAATGATATTCTCCTCATTAAGACACCGTCGTCCTGATTTCCTTTAGTTCTTTATACATGGATATTCCTTTACCTATCTGAACATACTTAAGTAAGTCAGTGTAAATTGTCTTATAAGTCTAATGTCTATACTTCCTCTGGAACAGTTTCTGTTAATTTTTCAAGTGACAGGGTTGTATTTTCTTGTTTGTTTGCATACTGCACAGCTCTTGTTGAAACTGGACATTTTGATTATTATATAGTAACTCGGAAAATCAGATTTTTCCATGTCCTTAGAACTTGCTTTTGTTGCTTCTTTAGGGCTGCAATTGTCTTTGATTTGTTTAATGATTTGTTTAATGATTTCTCCAGACTTTTCAGATTAGCTATGCTTTGAGGTATTCTTTCAGTGATTATCCAGGCCGTTTACATCTCTGACTAAGCTTTCAACTCCTGTTTGTACTTACTGAGCCTATGATCAGCCAGAAGTGAAAGCTTAAGGTCTTCAGAGGTCTTTCTCTGGTCCTGCCCTAGACATGCATGTGGTTTTCTTACTTTCCCATGTTAAAACATCCTGTGAATGCTTTTCTATGCCTAACTTCCCAAAGAAATGGTCTTCCCAGTTTTACCTCCCAGATTTTTGGCAGGTCTATTGTTTGCCTCAGCTGGAAACTTTCGCCCCGTATGTAAGCAGGTTGTTCATTTGCCTTACACTGTTGTGTTAGTTAGATTCAGTTGTCAACTTGGCCAGGTGAGCATACCTAGTCTTGTTGCTGCGAACATAAGCCAATGGTACGTGAACCTCCTCTGTTGCTAATTACATCTGCAGTCGGCGAGGAGGCGTGTCTGCTGCAATGAGTGACGTTTGACTTTATTGGCTGGTGCTTAAATGAGAGAACGCAACATAGCACAGCCTAAGCAGCTTGGCATTCCTCATCTCAGCACTTGCCACTCAGCCCAGGCCTTTGGAGATGCAGAAAGAAGTTATCCCAGGGAAAGTTGTTGGAACCCAGGGGCCTGGAGAGAAGACCAGCAGACACCATCCTGTGCCTTCCACAGGATGGAAGAACCTCAGTGGAAAGTTAGCTGCCTTTCCTCTGAAGAACTAACAAAATAAATCCCCTTTTATTAAAAAAGCCAATCCGTCTCTGGTGTGTTGCATTCTGGCAGCTAGCAAACTAGAACAACTGTTTTTGAGAAATGTCTTCTTCATGGCTACTTTTGCACACTGGATTGGTTCTGAATTAGTGAAACAATAGCAGGTGTCTTGGATTAGTTCTTCAGGTAAACACCAAATAGGTCAAAACAGAAAATCAAAGCCTTTGAGAATAAGGTCTGCTCTCCTCCTCCAGAAGCAGTGACCAAATTCCCGTATTGGGAATAGAGGCCAATTTCTTTAGAGGTGCCATGGGCTGTGGAGGGGAAGCAGCACGAGCAAATAACATTACTGAAAAGCTTTCATACCACAATTGAAGTGCTTTGTTTCTTGATTCAACATTGGCTTTATTGTTGTAAACCTTTGACTATTCTCTGATGTTCTGACACAGCTGATTCTGGTGCTTCTTGCTTGTTTTTGTTCGTTTGTTTTTTGTTTTGCTTTGCTTTGCTTTTTTTTGATGTTCTGGTGGATGTATGGCCCATTGAAGCTACTTATTCTGTCATTTTCACCCTCATCTGCCAGGTTTAACCACTTTGATTGTATCCCTCCTAGTCCCCATAGGAAATTATCATTTTATCTTTAAACTTTCAGTAAATTAATTTCTTTATATATTAGCATTACACTACTGGACAATAACTGTCTTGAATGTGGAATTTTCCAAAATCTTTCAAATTCTCTGGAATGTTGTGAGTGCTCATAAATGATTGATAAATGAACTAATAAGTATGATATATATCCCTTTATTATATGTAAATGTGTCATTTGATAAGGCTATAACTACTTAAAATATTATCACATCCCAGACTGAAAGCAAATAAATATGTAAATATGATATATTAAGGAATATTTCATGGGCTCTGTCATCTGGTAAGGTTTATTTCATATATCAAATTGCCAAAAGAGACAAAAATCATGGATCAAATGTAATACTGGGATATATTTCCAATAGTTAAGCCAAAAGTAATCTAAAGATAATAAATTTTTTGACTCCAGCAATATGCTTTCTAAGATTCAAAGAATTAAAATTGAACAATATATTTTACAAATGAAATTTTGGAGTCATCTCAGTGATTGGACTGCAGTTATTTTTTGAGAAATGAATTTCTTTTAAATATAGCAATTTAATTATCCTGAATGGAATTGGATTTTACTAGTAGCATTTGCTTTTATAATGCAATTCTTCCTTCTAATTAAATCCTTTTGATGAAACCCATTAATGATGCTAGTAGCTTGTTCAGAATATATTTTGTTCTTGGGCATTTAAAAGTTTTTAGGCCTAGCAAAATTATTTTACCATAATTGTCACTTTTGTTTTTGCTCAAGCTGAAATCAAATCATCTACTCATTTGTAAGACATTACAGGGACAGTAACAGATTAAACATTTTCCAATGAAATGTATTTTTGTAGATTTCATATATTTGCATTTATATGACATGTATAATATATATGTATATTATATATTATATATACACACATATAATATAACAAATATATACATTTATATTATATATGTCTTCTTTTTAACATTTTTACAAGTTTTGTTTTGATATTTAAGTATAACTCTAAATAGTGGTGCACTGCCTGACTTTAAATTTCATGTAGACCTTGAAAACTTATCCAAAAGCAAGAACAAAATTGGTATTACTATCACAGCACAATTTGTGGGTTTACGGTCTCTGGACTGTGTCACAGATATGGACAGTAACTTACCAGAAATATACATTCAAATATCAATAATTTCAGCCTAATTAATAAGAATGATGTGATTGTGAGTACTGTATAAATAAAATCAGTCAAATTTAAATCTTGATTGTTTTTAAACTGACTATGAAAACAACAGATCTAATAGAAATTAAAAAATCTTATCAGGTAGTCATTTATTTTGTGGGCATTGATGAATTTTCCCATTAATTATATATATTATATGCCATGATCACTCCTTCTACACACTTTTACCCCTAGGTAGGGCGGCACCATCTCACATCATACTGGAAGACAGAGAAGTTTGCTTCTTGCCCTAGAGTTCATAATCCTATTACTCATCAGTAGACATTTCCATGAAATAATCTTACGAGGAAATTCTTTGTCTTTCCACAATCCCATTCAGATTTTTCTGGCTATCTTTATTTCTTCATGGGACTTCTATCTATGGTCTTTTATCCTTTCCTTTTGACCTGCACAATGCATTAACATGTCTGGTAGGGTAGGTCTAACGTTGAAGAACTCTCTCAGCTTTTGTTTATCTGGGAATATCTTAAACTCTCCATCATTTTTGAAAGACATTTTTACTGGATATAGAATTCTTGATTGATAGTCCCCACCCCTGAACTTTAAATGCTTTACTGCCCTCTCGCTTCCACAGTATTCCATGAGAAACTGGATCTTAATCTGATTGAGGCTCCCTTGTGTATGGCATGTTATTTCCTTCTTGCCACTATCAGAATTATCTCTTTACTGTTGGCATTCAATATTTTGTTTATAATATGCTGTGGCTTGGGTCTATTTATACTGCTTGCAGTTTAAGCTTCTTAAACTTATTTCATGTGTATTTCATGTCTTTCATTACATTGGTAAGTTTTCAGTCATTATTTCTTTGACTATTCTCTCTGCCCCTTTCTTTCTTTATTGTCCTTCTGGAACTCCCACAATGTGTAGAAGTTTTAGAGGAAGAAGAGATTCTCCAAAATTGTATTCATGGGCTCATTAATTGATGACTGTAATTAATTGACTGTACTGAGCTGACCAAATCACAAAGTGTTGATGTTTTTCTCTTTTAAACATGAAAGGCATATTTGAAATAGATCCAAGTTTATTTTGGGAATTACAGTATAACAAACCAATTCCTCCCAGTGCAATCACCATCTTCCTTAGATTTTAATGAAAATAAGCACTCCTGTCTTCTTCTATTCCATTAGCCACTCATACTTGCTCTGTTCTGGCTCTCCGCATCACGCCAATATATTATAGATTTTGAAACATCTCACAGTTTGGCCTCAGGTCCTCTTTTTTTCTATATTTTCTGGTAATGTTATTCTTTCTATGGTTTTAAATACTATATATCTGATTACCACTCTTACTTTTATTTTCCCTATGCTACAGTTGCCAATATTCAACAGCTGCTTTCCATCCCCATTTGGAAGTCTCAAAGATAATGAAGAATCCACATGTCCAACTCTCAGCCCATGATTCAAACTCAGTATCCTTTCGGGTACTATATTAAATAAATATAACCCATATCCACTTACTCTTGTAAGTTGGAGAGCATGCCATCATATTTGACATTTATTATTCTCACCAATCCTTCAGATACACAGGCACAAACATATACAATTCATCAATATATTAAGTATCCTGAATATCTTCTTTTTTATAAAGCCATCTCCTCCTTAGTACACATTACATATCCTCTCCCTGCACCACTAAAATAATTTATATTCAAGGCTCCATACAGACACGCTGTTGCTCTTCCAGTCTATTGCCTACTAGGAGGCATGAGTGATATTTTGAAAATTTTACCTTGTTATTCTTGTAGCTTAAAATTATTCAAGTCTTTCTATTGCTCATAGGATAAAGAATATCTGTTATATGACCTCTGTGACTCTATACAATATAATCATGTGTCTTTATTGTTTACCTTCCCATGTATACCTGGAGAGTTAGCTCTGAATCAGACATGGAAAGGGCCATTCAAACTTTTCTGACTTTCCTGACCTCAGTTTTTTAATGGTAAATATGTTATTGACAACTTTTTTTATTATTTAGGATTTTAATACTTTGCTTTATATTTTCCCTTTGACACCAAAGCTATAATGTTTAGCACACCACAATAATTAGTTGTAAAACAAATTTCAGGATTTGGTCTGGGTTACAATTTCACAATTTTTAGGTTTTTCCTCCTAGCTGCCCCAAGACATTGGAGACTAAAAGATATCAATATAATGATTCAACAATCATACTCGTTTGTTAAATCCTGTCTTCTTTGTTATAACTCCACCTTCTCCTTTGATCTTTCTGTCAGTCTTTAGTGGTATTTGAACTATTCCCATTCTAAGTTTTTCATGTTGGAAAGGGCTGTCCATAATATGGGATTGGGGATGGAAATAATTGGTGTTCTTGGAAACTGAAGGTTTTTGGAAAGTAATCATAGTGCATGGAACCTTTGTAGAATCTCAGATAAAGCCCTAGGTGACAAGAATGGTTTTGGCTGAGGTTTGGCAAACCGTGATAAATGACAATGTGTAGCTGAAGTTTGTGTACAAGTAGCCTCCAGAATAGCCTCTAGACTATATTTAAACTCTCTCAGCCATTGTAGCTTCTTCCTATATATAACCAGCATGATCTATGATCTCCTTTTTCTTCTCACTTAAGTAACAAGAAGCTTGCTAGAATTCCTAGCTATCATAAAGAAAAATTTCTTATTTATATTTACAAACTGTAACAATTTCATAGGTAAAACTTATAGTGTGGAATAGTAAGAAGTGGTCTGTAGATTCTGTGATAATCTGAAATTGTTTGAAATATCAAAAGAGATAAATCAAAAGACACAAAGATGACTTCGTAGTGCCACTTCAATACCATATTTAAAAATATATAGATGGGGCGGGCCACGGTGGCTCAGCAGGCAAGAATGCTTGCCTGCCATGCCAGAGGACCTGGGTTCGATTCCTGGTGCCTGCCCATGTTAAAAAAATATATATAGATATAGATAGATAGTACTGATTTCTCCTTAATGTCAGTGCATCCATGCCATGCTGAATTTACAGTTAATGTATTAAAGTGTGAGTTGATCAAAATTTCCTTCCTCTGATTCTGTTAACTTCATATTTTACCATATTTACCCTGTGGCATTTTCATAATGAGGTTACAGTCTCTGTCAGATTAACATAAATTGGTTAATTAATTCTCCTCACATCATTAAAAGCAATGAACTCCATTAATGTCTCTGAGACCGAAAGCATAAACAGAACATTAGTAAATTGAAACACTCATGAATCACACTGTAGTGATGACTTTGAATAAAATAATCTGAATAATTAATGTGGCTCTACTTAGTGTAAAATTTGTAAAAACAACTCAGATAACTTGGATTCTGATTCAGAGTCCAATATTAGTAGCTGTAACAGATCTGGGCAAATGGTTAACTCAAGCAAATTTCACTTTCTTTATCTGTACAATAAAGATAATTTCAAATCGTTAATGAATCATAGAGAAAAATAAGGCATAAAAAATTTTGGATACAAAATTATTTTGCTTTTTTGGGTAAAATCCCAATGATCAATTTTAGTTGAGTCAAAAGATTGCTAGGGCATCACTGTGCCAGAGTATCAATATTTCAGAAATGCATGTAAGCAAAAAAATTATAGACAAAAATAGGAAACATAAAATGAATCCTAGGTACATGCTGATGCCCTGATCTCTCCAATTAGTCTTGCTTTTTGGTTTGTTAAATTATTTCCAACATGAGAAACATTTCTGAGATCTTTCTGATCTGTCTGGTGGGAATAAGAACTTTTCTCAGCCTTGTGTGGGTTCTAGGGATTGATCATTCTTCTAATTTCTGTGTTGCCTCCCACTCCTCTCCATCCACCCGCCTTCTCACAGCCATGTGCAGATCAGTTCCAAGTACTTTAATTCACAAAGAAATTTTGCACATGGAGAAAAATGTATAGTTCATTGAATGCTTATTATGTTAAAGTCATAAATAGTTTTCAACATGCAATTATAAATTTTAAAAATTAATAAATCAATACATTTCTTGATCAAATATATTTAAACAAATATTGAATTAAAACTTAAATCTCTCAAAACTCATGATTATATATTTAAACTCTCTTAACTATTTAAAATACCTAAAAATCAATAAGAAAATTGGAAATGTGTGATCGAATTATATTATAGCTGGGCCACGGTCGGATTCATGTATCAATTTGACCAAGTTGCAGTGCCCAGTTGTCTGGTTGGGCAAGTGCTGGCCTGTCTGTTGTTATGAGGACATTTCATGGACTTAAATCATGACCATGTTGGCTGCATCCACAGCTGGTTGCTTTTGCAATCAGCTAAGGGAGGGTTTCTGCAATGAGTGATGCTTAATCTAATCACTGGAAGCCTTTTAAGGAAGATTCAGAAGAGACAGGCTCTCTTCCTACTTCAACCAGTGAGCCTCTCCCGAGAGTCCACTGAGGACTTTCACTGGAGTTACCAGCTGCAGCCTGCCCTACAGGCCTTAGACTCTACATCCCCACGGTTATGTGAGACACTTTTATAAATTTTATATTTGCAGATATCTCCTGCTGATTCTGTTTCTCTAGAGAACCTTAGCTAATATATCTGCTACTCTTGATGTATTCTATTTAATATTTTTATTAGTCCTATAATCCTTTATATATTTCTGAGATATAGAAATACTTATTTTTTAATCCAGACTCAAGACATAGCAACACTGATTCAGAAATTCTCAGTTGGCAACCTCATATATATTCAGCTTAATTCTACGGTGAAAAGAAAAAAGATTGGTTAAGTCTTCCATATTCATTCAAATATATAGGACGCTTTTACCCAGAGGAACTTCCATATCTTTTGGATTTCACTATGTGTAATGTTATTTAAAACTTTCCATACCCATGACATTTATTTCCATTCCATTTCTGTCCAAGTCCATGAAGTTATATACCAACAGAATGGCCCACCCTAGTTTACTATTTGTATCATTCTGTTTATTCAGTAGCACAGTGGTTCATCCGAAGGTTTCATCTCCTTGAAGAAGAGAGGTCGATGCTGTGCATTTAACTTCTCCCTTTATATATTTGCTAATCCCTCATTTGCCACATCCTACACACCTAAATACAGGTATAATTCCCATTTTCCCCTCAACAAGATCATTTAGCCAAAATTTCACATCTCTCTATATCCAAATAGAAAAAAAATAGTATTTAAATTCTATAAAGTGACGTATAATTAATTAAAAAAACCAGTACCTACATATTATACATTTTATATACATGAAATTAATATGAAATAGTTCCATGAAACTTTGCATCAAAATTATTTTTGGTAACTTTATGTTCATTTTCATTATTTATTTGCCAACTTGGTCTTAGAACTTCTGACATCCTCAATTTATGGAGTAATTATTTGCAGTTTTTGATGTTCAAATTGTAAAGACTTGAACAGTAGGGGATCCTGTTAGTTGTCCCTTAGTCCCTTCATGTTTTTCTTAGAGATTTGAAAAAGTTTTCTTTTCAAATGCTTTAAGCAACAAGCTTAAAGCATATATTCCTGACGCACCTTACTTTTTCTTGCATTATGATACCGCCAGGTAATTGAGGCTTCCTTTAGAGGAAAATGTCATTTCAGACACAACTTTTGGTGATAGGTTTCTTTCACAGTAGATTTGGGAATAGAGTACACAATAGGTTTCTTTCATTTAAAAAATATCTGTTGAACAAATATTATATATGTAGGGTTGTTTTATGCAGGGTACAAACAAAATCCCATTTCTTTTGATTTTACATTAAAGTTTGTTCCATCAGGATTATTTTATGAGAGTTTGTTATTATTATCATCATTATTATTATATTACCAGAACACTGCATTCACCTTTATTTATTGTACATAATATATGAAGAGTGTGGGGTTACTATGTAATTTTAATGTTTATATAATTTTTATCACTTTAAAAATGATATAGATTTTAGAGTTATTGGTTATATAGCCCATTTTTTATCTTTGTAAACTAATAATTTACTCAAAAAAATATACTTATTACTTAGCTTGTTAAGGCTAAGTATTCTGCTTCAAATTTCTGGGTGTCTCTGAAATACCTGAAAGAATAGAAAACTAATAATATGCTTCTAGTGCTGCAGCTTGGCACATTGATGAATTAGGCGTTCCCAACAAAATACCACTGCAATTACAATTATCACAAAGGTCACTGTGCAGATCTTCCTTTCTAATCATGCTCCATGTCCTCTGCCTTGCTAAAGCTGTAAATTTAAAGGAAGCTCTTCTCTTAAGAGAACAGAACTCACCTCCTATGACATTTTTTTGTCTACCAATACCTACCTTGTGTGAAAAAGCTACCACAAATAAGCTCTTATGTTGCATTTTTTTCTTTTCCTTTTTCCTTTTATTAATCCATATTTATTTGGTCATTGTTTTAAATTTTATTGGGGAGAGAATGAGGGTCGAGGTTGGCAATTACATTGCTCCAAACTCAAAAATAACACAAAGATTTATTAACTGGGAGCAATGTTTCTAGTAATCTAACAAAAGGTACAAGAGAAACAAGAATAATAAAATTAGGCCTTCTTTCCATTCATCTTTGTTGAATTAATGCTTGTACAGTATAAGATCAGTTAGGATAATGTTAAATTACATCTATCAATGTGCCAACCTTCTTCATAAATAGACGTAAAAAATGTTTGCTAAGTTTATTTGAATAGAAAACAAAAGGTTACAGATGGAATTCAGTGATAAAAATTGCTTAATTCCATTCATTGTATTTAAAGTACAGACAATTCAGAACAGTTAACACATATTTCACTCTTTAAGAGGATGAAACTTAAGGGACATTAAGGTGTTTTTACTGCAGTTGGCTTGAGCAGCTTTAGTGGCCAAATACACTGGAACAGCTGGACCTGAATTGTGGTCTATCAGGTTTTTTCCCCACTATTTAGCATGTCATTTTAATCTCCTTAGTTCTCTTAGTCATAAAATGTGGTTGCTAAGCAAGATCTTTAACTATCACATCCCATCATTCTATTTTTAAGCTGCCACAATTTCAAATAAAGAACTGCAGGTTGAAAGTGGGCTGCAGGTGAAGAAAATGGAAAGGCTGGTTTAGGATGGGAAGATATGTATATTTTGGCTGTGTGAAGAAAACTCGTTCTTGGTTTAACTTGCCAATTCTATATTTTATTTATTTGACAATGCATAACAAATGCACACTAAATATGTGTCAGATAACAAAACATTCATCAATTTTTCAAAAAAGAAAGTTACCCTAGATTGTCACTATTAAGAATTGTATTATTTCTGCATTTACCTTCTACTCCTGATATTAATGATTTCAGGTCCAGACATAGTTTTTTTTCTTCTTATATCAAGTACTGTCACTGCTACTTAAACTTTAATTCTAGGGCAGGCAAATGACCTTTGACACCTAATCTTCTAAATCTTTAATTCCTGATATTTTCTCATTCACATATTTCCAACATTATTTCCATTACCGTACCATGCTATGATATATTACATTACATTACATTATATTGCATTATATTATATTATAATTCCAAAAATGCAAATGTTTTCTTTCACTTGTGCATTGCACTTATACCTGATTCTGATATTAGTTTAGCATTAGGGTTAGAATTAGGTCATCACATTTTATCTTAATCCATTGCCAATTATCTTGTTCATTAACAAAACATTATGTATTGATATCTAAATCCACAAGTATGATGGAATAGAATACTGCATGTCTGGGGTTTGGAAATGTTAAAGAGTAGGGTAAGATTCTCAACTTTCTTTAGTATGAAAAAAGGGAATTTCAGCAAGGAAACAATGCTGAGATGAAAACAAACAGCTTCCCTTCATGTGAGATCCAGATAAACCCTCCTTAAATTCCCTCTTCAATTTCATGGCCTATGTGAGGTGATTTGAAGCTGTATGTACCCCAGAAAAACATGTTCTTAAATATAATCTATTGCTATGGGTATAAATCCATGGTAAGTAGAGCCTTTTGATGAGGTTACATCAGTTAAATGGTGGCCCACCTTAATCAGGATGGGTGTTAAAATCCTATTAATGGAGTCTTTTATAAGAGAATGAAATCAGACAGAGAAATTAAGCAACAGGAAGAAAAAAGCTGAAATGGAACCTGGAAGAGAAGGAAGAAACCAGGAGACATGGCCATGTGCCTTGCCATGTCACAAGTTAAGGACAAGGGTCTCCAGCAGCCTGCCCCAGAATGCCACAGTCTTGGGGAGAAGGCATGGCCTTGATGATGCTTCGATTTGGACAGTTTCCTGTTCTCAAAACCATAAGCTAATAAATTGCCATTGTTTAAGCCAACCCATTTCATGGCATTTGCTTAAGCAGCCTACAAACTAAAACGCTATGGAAATCCCTATCTCCCCTGCACATTTTTGCTGATTCTGTCAGCACTTTCATTCTCCTGACCTCCTTGACTCCTATAGTGGTAACTTCCTTAGGTGTCACCTTTGTTCTGTTCCATACTAAGGCTCCAGTAAATTTTATTTGCTTTCTCGTGTTCCTCAGTCCAAAATATTCACGCATAACATTCATTTCTTTCCGAGATTTACTGAATATTTGGGGTAGTTTTTGAATAGAAGTTACATTGTGCAATACAAAGTCTAATCTGATTTTCTGAAGCCCATACTTGTTGCCCCATTGCTTCAATGCCTTTGGACTCTCCTTCAGTTATGCAGAGAAGCTCAGTTCTCACCTGACTCTATCCAGATTTACATGCCCAGGCAGCTAGGGTGCACAGCAGAACAAATGCTTCTCTATGCACTTGAGCTCAGAGTCCATATATTGGCATTTCTTTTTCTTTTCCCTTATTACAGAGAGATTTCAGTAAAAGGACAGAGCAAGTTCAAACCCTCTCACACGGAAGGGAAAGAGGTTGAAGGAATTAATATCCCTCTGTAAATTTAGGAGTCAATCCAAGTAGAGCTCCTTGGAAAGACCAATACTAAAGACGCTATTTTGAATTGTTAATAGTAAACATATTTTACAATGACTGAATGATTGTACCTTGGTTTAAGTCTCATTTTCCTAAACAGTTAAGTTGCTACAGGTATGTTATAGAAATGAAGACACAAACATAGCATTATATCAATATCTAAAAATATATCTATAGAACATATTGTTAAACTATAGTCCCCAACTGACCAATTAATCACACTTAAAAATATAACAAAATTTATGTGTGTGTATATATATATGTTTATATATACATAAATTTGTATACTATATATATATATATATATATATATATATATATATATATAAACTCCCCTTAAACACATTTTTCACTAACCCATAACTATCACCAATTGTTTAATCCAACCCGACTCTTTCCCATATGCTGGTATTTATATTAGTAGTCACAAGGTCATCAAGACTCTATGCTATGGGTGAAAAATCTGTGCTTTCAAGTACTTTAGTGTTTGGAAACCCTGTAAATTTCTTTTTATAATCTTTTATCATTTAATAATTACATTCAAATCCTTCAGTAAGAGAAGTCCTCAAAGGTCTATGTTTTCACATTCTGCACTGTTGTTACTCAACTGTTTAGGTTTTTCCAGGCTTCTCACCTGAGTAAGACATGTAGTTCCTTGGGATTGACAAGTAGAATTTTGGAGTTTCATTTATTGAATAGACTAGTTTTTAGAAGAATGAACATTGGAACAATATTTAGTATTCTAATTCATGAATATGGTAAAATTTTTCATTTCTCTCACAATGCATTTTAGTTTTCAGTTTAGGAAAACTGGAACATCTCTTGTTAAACTTATGCATTAAGTATTTTGTAGTTTTTAATTTTTGTAGAGGTATTTTAAAGTGTATTTCACAATTTTATTGCTAAAATTTATTTTTTATGTTAATCCTGTATTCTCTGATATTACAATTCTTATTTCTACTAACATTTGGTAGATTTTTTAAGATTTTCCATATGCTCAGTCATTTCATGTATGAATAAAGACAGTTTTACTTCTTCCTTCTAATCTGTCTTTTATTTCTTTACCATGCTTTCTAACTGGCTAAGACACACAGTACGATATTGAATAGAAGTCTTGAGACTGGACACCTCTGTCTTGTTGACAATCTTAGGAGTAAGGTAGAGTATGATGTTAATTGTCAGTTTGCATAGATGTTCTTATTACCTTGAATATTTTCCCTAAGAGTGTTTAACTATGGATGTGTGTTGTATTTTAGCAAATTCTTTTTCTGCATTGATTGAGATATTAATATGATTTTTCTCCTTTAATTGCTTATGCGATGAAATGTATTATAAGATTGTTCAAAATTGAACCAAACTTGCATCTTTGGAATAAAACCTATTTGGTTAACATACGTATTCCTTTATTTATAATGCTGTATTCTCTATTAAAATATTTCATTAAAGATGCCCAGTTTATATTCCTGAGTAATATTGGCCTGCAATTCTCCTTTTATATCCTTGTCTGGTCTTGGAGATAGAGTAATTTTGACTTCATAAATCAATTTGGGAAGACTCAAGAAGTTTATTTTGTGGGAAGAATTCTAGTTAAAAATCCAATTTTTTAATGATATTGAGCTATTCATATTTAATATTTATTTTGTTCATTTTGTTAAGCTGTGTATTTAAAAAAAAAATTTGTCCCTTTCCTTTGAATCAAGGGTTGGAAAATTATTGCCCACTAGCCAAATTAAGCCTATCACTTGCTTGTATATGGCCCTTGATCTTAGAATGGTTTTTATATTTTTAAATGGTTGAAAAGAAAGAAAAGAAGAAAATTATATTGTTACACATAAAAATTATATGGAATGAAAAGTCCTGTCTTCAGATATAAAGTTTTATTGGACTATAGCCACTCAATCATTTATTTCAACAGCAAGGTTCAATAAATATAACAGATATTTTATGGACTGCAAAATATTTGCTACCTAATCCTTTATAAAAGTGTGCCAACCCCTGTTCTTAGTTGCTGTGATGGCTAGGTTCATGGGTCAGTTTGGCTAGAATATGGTGTCCAGCTATTTGTTCAAGCCAGCACTGTGAAGGTATTTCATGGATTTATGTGATTAGTCAGTTGATTGCATCTATGGCTGATTACATTTATGATTAAGATTACCTTTAGCAATGAGGAAATTCTCGTCCAATAAGTCAAAGTCCTTAAAAGGAGAACTTAAGCTATCATAAGAATTTGTATTTTGCTTTAGCCAGCCAACTTCTCCTGGGAAAGTCATCAGAACTTCATTAGAGTTCCCAACTAAAAGCCTGCCCAATGGAATTTGGACTTGCCCCCAATCTTCATGGCCACATGAACCGATTCCTATAATAAATCACTTAATAGTCACACACAAACACTCACACACAAACACACACACACGTACATATACATACATGTATCTCCAGGAAGTCCCACTTATCTGCTGAACCTTGACTAACTAATATAGTTGTCAATATTATTCATTTAAAGTTGTTCATTTATTTTTCATTTCAGATATTGGTAGTGTGTATTATCTATTTTTCTTGCTGTGGGATTATCTAAATTATTAAAAAATTGAGATGATTTTCTCTGCTTTTCTATTAATTTATATATTTTATATATTCTGGGTCTCAACTCTCTGTTTGCTAGATTCTTAAGATAGAAGTATAGATCATTGATTTTAACCTCTGCTTCTTTTTATTTTGTTTATTTTACATGGGCAGGCACCGGGAATCGAACCCGGGTCTTGGGTATAGCAGGCAAGAATTCTGCCTGCTGAGACACCGTGGCCTGTTCTCTTTTTTAATATAATAACTCAAAGTGATAAATTTCCCTCTTTTTATTATTTTAGCTGCATTTCACAAATGTTGAAGTGCATTGTTTCATTGTCACTCAATGCAAAACTTTAAATTTACTTTGTGATTTATTTTGTATCCTTGAATTTTTTAGATATTTAATTTTCAAATATTCAAATATATTTGCTAGATATCTGAATTCTTTTGATTTATATGTTAATGCCATTTTGTTCAGAGAGCATATTCTATTTTTTTTTGATCTTTGAAAACATATTGGTTTGTTTTATGGCCTAGCATATTTTAATGGTCCTTCTGTGAGCAATTGAGAAAAACACATATTCTGCTACTGGTGGATTTTCCTCCAAAAGCAAGTTTTTGATAATACTGTTTATATCTACATCCATATTCAACTGTTGTAAACTTTTTCTATTGGGCCTTGGAAAAGTGTCTTGAAAGTCACCTCCTGAGAGTATGGATTTATTATTGCATGTAGTCCTGTATATTTTTGCTTCATGTGTCTAGACATTTTATTATTAGTCACATATACATTTAGAATTGCTATATCTTGATGAGTCGACCTTTTTTATTATTGTTTCAATGTGCTCTTCTAAATTTTTGGAAACACCATTTATCTTAAATTTTTCCTCATCTGATAAAAATGCAGCTATGTGACCTTTTCAGTTCTTAGTGTTTGAATGATATATTTTCTCCATTCTTTGGTATCTTTCTGTTTAAAATATTTCTTTTTAAGCAGTGTGTCTTTGGTTACATGGGTGTTACTTATTTTTTTCACCTTGGCAATCTCTATATTTTTATTGAATTATTTAGGGCATTTACCCATAAAGTAGTAATTTACATGGTTGAATTTAATGCACTCATATTTGTATATTATAAATATTTGTTCCTTCAAATTTTGTCTCTATGTTCCTTCCTTTCTATTCTTGTTCAGTCAAATGTATTTTAGGATTTCATTCTGTTTATTCCATTGACAATTTTGTTCTCATTCCCTCCTTTACTAAGTAGTTTTCTAGATGTTAAAATATATTACTTTAAATTATCATAATCTCCATTCAAAAATGCAAATTACTTCACAAAATAAGAATTTCATGCCAATATAGGAACCTCTTTGTCTTCTTGATATAATAAATTTTACTTGCCTTTCTGCCATAACTCACATTAAATTATTATTTTTTATTTAAACAGCTACTATTTAAAGATATTACTTACAAAATGTAAAACTTATTGGCATATGTACCCTACATTCTGGTGTTTTTCTGATCCTTCCTGAAACTTCATATTTGATGTTATTTACCTTCTGTCTAAAGAATTTATGTAATCCTTTCTTGTAGTATACTCAGATGGTTTATAATTCATTCAACTTTTTTCTGTCATGAAATATATTTTTTAATCTTGAATTGTGAATGATATTTTTGTTAGTTATAGAATTCTAAGTTTATTATTTTCCCCCTGTTATTCTATTGTCTTCTGGATTGTATTATTTTTTATAAGAAAACAATTTTCTTTGTTCTCATTGTAATATATTTTTGAATTTGGAAAATTTCAAGATTTTTCTCAATATCTTTGATTTTCAACAGTCTGACTAGGACATGACTAGATGTGTTTTTATTTTTAAATACTATTTTCAGTGTTCTCTGACCTTTTTGGATCTGTAGATTGTTGTCAATTTGGAAAAATTCTCAGCCATTATCTCTTCAAATATATTTTTTCTAAACCATTCTCTCTCTCTCTTCTTCTAGACCCCCAATTTTATATATGGTAGACATTTGATATTTTGTCTTACAGATTTTCAACACATGCCTCCACTTGGTTTTGTTCAAGTCCTTTTAACTGTCTGCTTCGTTAAGTATTTCCTATCTGCCAGTCCTCACGTTAACTGATTCTTTGCTCAGTTGTGTCAAACTATTGAGGAGTCGTTCAAAGTAAATCTCGTCTCTGTTATTGCATTTTTTTAACTCTAGAATTTCCTTAGGCCCTTTTTTATAGTTTTCATTTCATTTTTGAAATTTATCATATGTTTACATGTATTGTAAAACTTTCCAATAGATATTTTCACATTTTTTATTGCAATTATTTTGTAGTCCCTTTGTGATGATTTCAGCATTTGGGCTATCGCTCCATCTGCTTCTATTGAATGTTTAATTTATTTTTTGCGTCTACATTTGTCCTTTATTTTTGGCTTGATGCTCATGTTGTGAATCATAGAACAATAGAGACTGAGGTATATTACCATTAATTCCCAGGAAAGGGCATCTTTTCTCTTTTATCAGTTTGGAACTTGAGTCAACTTAGTTGACTCAAGCTGCCTCTGATTTCTGTTTCCTTTATTAGTATTTAGAGCATATAATGTACATTTTCACTTCAACATTACATTTCATGTTAACATTAGTGTGTTAAAGTCTAATTCTTCTTTTGAATGCTATTTATGACTAATTTAATCATTGCTAGCCTAATAAACCTTCACTAGCATGAGCATCACAATATTGTTACATTTACTTTGTGTCATTCACAAAATGCTCAGAAACTAAACAAAGAAATTGAGGAAATCTACAGTAGAGCAATCTCAAAGGAATATTTTCTCTGCTTTTTAACTTTAAGGTTTAGGTACATATCTCTCAAAAAGGAAAGCATATTTTTCTAAATGTGAACTCTAAATCCACAATGAAACTATGAAAAGAAAAACTACTACTATTTATTCTCAAATGGATAATTCCAAAATTAGATCTAATGTAGAAATAACATCTTTTCAGGCAAATTCTCATTTCAAAGCATGTCAGTCTTTTAATGAAGCTTTCGGTCTGTAATCTATTAAAAAACATGAAATATGTGTAAACACCAAAAATAAACACTTGAAGGCACTTCTTTAAGACCGCATCACCATCTGTTTATCTTGCAGACTTTGAGTAGCTGAAAGAGTTGAAGTCTGACTTAAATTTTGCATTCCCATGGGCTGTAAGTGTGCTATCACATTGCTTGACAAAGCCTTAGAAAATTTGACAGTTGTCAGAAAGGATTTCGAGAGCTTCCCAGAAATAAAAAGAAAGGACATACTCTTTTGATTTTTGTCTAAGTGATCTCAGCCCTAGAAAGTGCCAGAAGAGTGGACAGAAATTTAAGATAGTTTCATTATGAAAGATACTGCTAACTGATATTGAAATGAAACTGTAAAGGAGATAACTTTCCAATTTGGGGATACTAAAAGAGATTTTTCCTCACTCCTTTTTCTCTCAACTATAGTTTCCAGTTCTACAATCTTTATATACCATTTTGCCAATCCTGCAACCCTGTATTACCCAGTACACCTTTATATGGAAATTTGACTTGTGCCGTCCATTCTTCTTTACATCCCAACTTTCCCTCCTTTTTTCCTTCCTGTCTTCCTTCATTCCCCAAAATATTTATAGAATATCTATTACATATTACATTCTAGCATAGGAGATCAGTGTAGCAACACAGGTAAAATAGTGACGGCACTTACACAAGTGCTTACACAAGTGGATAAAAGACACAATAAGCAAGTTCGTATATTTTCTTTCTTTCTCTTGTATTCTTTAATGAACCCGCTTAGCTTACTTCTCATATTAGCCTCAACTGTAGTAGACAGTTTAGGTATTGACACTTCCCCAATTCATGCACTGAATATCTTAATGCTTCATGTTCTCAATGTCCTCTTCTCTACTCTGTCAGCCTCTCTTCACATGCTGACTAGACAGACATTAGGGGGAGTTAAAGCCTCTGGAGACAATTCTCAATCAGAGGAAGATACAAGCAGATAGTTAAATGCTTCAATCTTTCTTTGATCAGGGAATCAATTCTAGAAGTCATTTTTAATAATTCCTAGGGGATACTGGTATATGTAACCAAGTGTAGTCCCAATTGTGAAATATATAATGTATGCTGATAAAGGATTTTCTTTTTTCCATGAATCACTCACTTCTTTCTTTCCATCTCACCTTCTTCCTTCATTAAACCTTCCCAAGAAAATACCTGTACCCAAGCCCTTGTCTCAAGTTCTGTTTTTGGAGAAAACCAAACTAAAAAATAATAAGGCATAAGAAATATATAATTATAAATGAGATTATTTAGGTGCAAAGACAATCCAAGGGAGAAAGGATAGTCTTTTCAATGAATGGTACTGGAATGATAGGATATCCCTATAGAAAAAAAGAATGAGCTTTGATACATATTTTGTACTATACAAAATTAATTCAAACTGGTCACACATGTAAATGGAAATCCTAAGATTAGGAAAGCCTTAGAAAAAAATCATAAGAGAAATTCTCTGTGACACTGGGCTAGGCAAACTCTTTTTAGATACAACAATAAAAACACTAACTATATAAGATAATTAGATAAATTGGACATTATCAAATATTTTAAAAAAGAAAAACTGCTCTTAAAAAACATTAAGAGAATAAAAGCACATGTCGAAGAATATATATGCAAATCATATATCAGATAAAGGTCTTGTATATAGAACTCTCAAAAGTCAATAATGAGGGAATAACCCACTAAAAAAGACTTTAACAGATACTTCAAAGAAGATATGCAGAGTGCAAATGAAAAGATGCTCAAAATCATCATGAGTTCATGAGTCATTAAAGAAGAATAAAGCAAAAGCATGAGGTACCACTAGACATCTTTTAAAGTTGCTTAGAAAAAGAAAAAAACTGATCATACCAAGTATTGGCAAGGATGTGAAGGAACTGAAATACATATGTTTTGCTTGTGGAAATGTAAAATATAAAATTTCTTAAAAAGTTAAATGTACACTTACCATATAACTTAGCCATTCCTCTCCTAGATATTTACCCAACAGAAATAGGAGTATATATATATGTTCATATAAAGATTTGTACATGAATATTCTTAGCTACTTTATTAGTAATAACTAAACAAAGAAACAAACCAACTGTCTATTAATAGGTGAGTAGCTAAACAAATTGTGGTCTATTCATACAACAGAATAGCATAGAATACTCAACAGTAAAATAGAATATAATATGGATGTGTAGGTGATTGAATTGCAATATAATTTTCTGAGTTAAAGAAGACATAGAAGTGTATGTACTGTGTAACTCCATTTTTATAAAACTTAGAAAATGCAAAGTAATCTATTGTGACAGAAAGCAAGACATTGGTTGTCTGTGAAAGGGGGATGTTTCCTGTTATGTCGAGGAATTTTACAAGGTAATCTGAGGGAACTTTTGATGGTGATGTATACATTCACTCTCTTGATTGTGATAATAATTTAAATAGTGAATGTGTATGCCTAAATGTATCAAATTATAGTCTTTAAATATGTACAGTTTATTGTATGCTAATTATACTCTAATGAAACTGTTAAAAAAATCTTAAAATTCTGGCTTCTAACAATGTCAGGCTAGTTTGGTTAGATTAACCATTTCAAAATAACAAAATTTAAAATCATTTAAAAGTTGAGAAAAAAAACTCTACGTTTTGAAAGCATTGATAAGTGTGCAACAATAAAGGAAAATTGGAAGCAAGACTAACCAAAAGTAAGGATTTTCAAGCTATGTATTCAAATACTACCCACACCTGTTTTTGTCAATAAATTTTATTGGGCTACATCCTAGTTCTATTTTTGACATTTTGTCAATTGTTGACTTTGTTCAATGATCAAGGAGTTGTGTAGTTGTGGCAGACTGCCTTTCCCACAAAGGCAAACATATTTGCTATCTGGTTGGCTTTCCATGGAAAAAGTTTGCTGACCCTCCTCTATAAACAGGAGCTGTGACAGATGACATTTATGAGTTTGTAACATATTGCTTAAGAGTACTCCCCTCCAGAGCACCCAAAATGCCACACCTTACTGGCTTGCAGTGTGAAAGAGTATAATTTGTGGCTCAGAGAATGTAGAGAGCGAGGATGAATGTCCTGAATTCAAGTAAACACAAAACAGACAACCCCACAAATCTGCATATACTTATCTCCAAATGATTAGTGAATCACTAAATTATTTGTGTATAAGCAGAGAACACAGAAGTCTCAGTGAAAAAAGCAGTAACTAGAAGCTAAAATAACAAAGAGTGCATTCCCAATACTGCACACCATGGAGGAAACAGAGGTTATGATTTGAGCTTACCGAAGTTAACTGCTCCAATAATAATCAACACACTTAAGAGAAGAGAACAAAATCAGAGTCTTAATAATGTGCCATTCATAATCTCCAGCATACTATCAAAATTTACCATGGGAAAATAATAAGCAGAAAAATTTAACTCATATTCAAGAGAAAAAGTAGTCAATAAAAGCAATCTAGAAGTGATCCACATGTTGGAAATAGTAATTAAGGATGTTAAACCAATTAATATAAATATGTTCAAAGTTATAGGAAAGTGTATTCATAATAAATAACCAGAGAGTTAAACTCAGCAGAGAAACAGAAATTGTAATATAGAAACAAATTGAAATTCTAGTATTGAAGAGTGTAATGATGAAAATGAGAAGTTAGTGAATGTGATTAACAACCTATCATAGAAGGGATAACAGTCATTAAATTTGAAAGCAAATAAAATGACCAATTTGAAGATTAAAAAATAATATTTAAAGAGTGATGGATAGAGTCGTGATTTCCAATGTACCTGCAATTGGAATGCCAGAGGAGAAAACAGAAAAAAATGGAAGAAACTAATTTGTGAAGAAATAATGAAGAAAAACTTCCCATTTTGCTGTGAAAATATAAATATAGAGATTCACAAATCTCAAAAACTACAAAGCAAAATAATTACAAATAAAATCAAACCCAGATGCTCCAGGAGATAGAGTATAACCACCTATTCTTTAAATAGGCTGTGCATAGTGACCGCCTTCCAAAGACTACAATATGGTAAGGAAGACACATAGAGAACTGGACAGCAGAAAATTCTGAAAAATACCAACTCAGCCAGGTGATCACGGTCAGCATCCTCAGTGATAGTTTACACATAGTACATACTACTTGTATATGATGTATATTGCTAGTATATACCTTTTACATGATGTGATGAATCTGGCAGTCTACTGTGTGGTCTTTCTCCCACAAAGCCATAACTCAGACTAATCATGAGAAAAACATGAGACAAATACCAGCAGAGGGACATTCTATCAAATACCTAACAAGTACAAGCATCAAGAAAAATCTGAAAAATTGTCACAGCAAGGAGTAGCCTTGATAGGAGAGACATGACAATTGAAAGTAATGTGATATACTGCATGAGGCCCTGAAACAAGAAAAGGTTATTAGACAAAAACTAAGAAAATATGAATAAAGCATGGACTTCAGTTAATAGTGTTGCATCAAAATTGATTCACTAATTGTAACAAAACTGATATGTTAATCATGGGATAAACTGGGTGTGGAGTTTGTAGGAGCTATCTATACTGTCTTTACAAATTTTATATAAATCTAAAACTATTCTAAAATTAAAATTTATTAAAATTAAAAAGAAACTCACCTAAGCATATCATATTCACATTCCTAAAGGTAAAGAGAAAACAGAGTAGGAAAGCATTGTAGACAAACAACCCATTAATAGAGAGGAACATTATGATAGCTGACTTCCTATTTAAAAAATGGATAGCAGAAGACAATGGAATCTTTAAAGTATTGAAAGAAAAGAAAATTAACCCAGAAATCTAGATTTGGTGGAAGTCTATTTCAAAAATAGAGGCAATCCAAAGGCAATTTTACATTAATGAAAGCAGGGAATTCATTACCAGAACTTCTTTACCAAAAATACTAAAGGAAATTCTGTAAAATGAAGGGAAATAACATTATATAAGGAAACAAATCATAAAGAACAAATTTATAGACCATAAATGGTAACTATATGGCTAAATATAAAATTCTCTACATTTTTCCTAATTTTTCTAAAAGAGGAATGACTTGAAGACAAGAATCAAAGAAAAATTTATTGGGGTGCATAATATATGTACAGGTATAGCAGATAGTGAGAACAGCACAAATTAGAGAATAAAGAGAACTATGCAGATTCATAATACCTGTATTTTATATTAAGTAAAAGAACATAATTAGGAATAGATCAGATTCCTAATTACAGATACCTAGACCAATCTGTCAGGAAGTAATTTGAATATAGTCATGTTTCTGCTTAATTGGAGCTCTCAGAACAAAAATAACTGGCAAGCTGGGCCAGCTGAACAAGGAAACTGATGAACCACAAAGAGAGAAAATGTCTCAACATTTTCTAGAGACATTCCAGAAACACTTGTCTTTTCTCTGTCCTGGAGTCCTTTATATACGTTCCAAAGATTAAGAATCTAGGTATCTTCCCTTTCTCTTCCAAAAGAGAATTTTATTACATTGGGGAATTAGGTATCTCATCCTCAAGAGTGGAAGAAGGCAGCTCTATTGCAATTGTGACAAACTTCAAGATTGAAAATTTGAGGGTTCATTTTTTCAGTTCAGACCCCCTAACAGTTGTCTACATCATAGCATTTTGGGGGAATTAGGGTAAAGGTGACTGATGTGGTTATTGCTGGTCTCTGCTCCATAGATTTAATATCTGGTTTCAAGATGAAAATAAACAAGTAGAGGTATTAAAGTTATAATAATGCCTAAAAAATAATGTAGCAGGCATTATTATTAAATAATCAGTAGACTTCTACTTTCATATCCAGCATACAAGGAATGTGGAAATTGACATTCCTTTCCTTACAACAAGAAAAATCTAGACAAACTGATAACTAACAACTTTCCTTAGTCTAATCAGACAGCTATGTTTGCAGTCCGAATGAGCACCCTAGAATAAGGAAGGACAAGCAATTCCAGAAAGGCACATTAGGGATTTGCTTATGTGGAGCAGAAGCTACTGGGTCAATAAAATGGTAAGAACTAAATGTTTATCTTTATGAACTTCTGGAGGCTAAATGTGGAGTAGTATGAGAGTAAGAAACCCCTGTTGGCCATAATCAGAGGGGGCCCATCACTTTAAAAAAATATATATGACTTCTTACTATTCTTCTTCTTATTATTTTAATTGCAAAAGTTGTAAATTTACAGAAAAATCATGTAAATGAATCAGAGTTTCCTTATACCCCTCTATTATTGACACTTTGGATTAGGGTGGTACCTTTGTTACAAGTGCTGAAAAGATATTAAAATAGTACTATTAATTCTGTTCCATGGTTTACATTAGATGCATTTTCTCCATATAACACCCTTTTATTAAAACCTTGTACTGATGTCATATATTTGTTACAATTCATGAAAGAACGTTCTTATACTTGTGCAATTAACTCTAGTCCATTGTCCACAACAGGTTTCATTGTATCATATAGTCATATTTTATCTTGTAACTTTCATTCCAGTAACATACATGACCCAAAACTTCTGTCTTCAATCACACTCAAGTTCATAATTCAGCACTATTAATTACACTCACCGTTTATTTCCAAACCTTTACAATCAAGCTAAATAGAATTTCTGTACAAGTTAAGCGTCAACTCTCCTTTCTCTACCTCCAGTCTATCCCTGGATAACCTAATTTTGGATTCTACATTCTAACTCTGTGAGTTTGCTTATTACAATTAATTTATATCAGTGTCATACGATATTTATCCTGTTGTGTTTGGTTTATTTTACTCAGAATAGTTTCCTCAAGATTAATCCATGATGTTGTATGCATCAGAACTTCATTTCTTTTTACAGCTGTAAAAATGTCTATTCAAATCTTTTACCCATTTTAAAGTTGTGTTGTTTGTCTTAATTGTTGAGTTGTAGGATTTTTTTATATATCCTGGATATGAAACCCTTGTTGTATATGTGGTTTCCAAATATTTCCTCCCATTGAGAAAGTTTATTTTGACTTTTGTGAAAAAGTCCTTAGATGCCCCAAAGTTTCTAATTTTGAGGAGATCCCATTTTGTTGTTTTTTTTTCTTAATCTCTTGTACATTGGGTGTAAAGTCTAAGAAACCAATGCCTAATGAGATCCTGAAGATGTTCCCTATATTTTCTCCTAGGAATTTTATAGTTCTGGCTCTTATATTTAAGTCTCTGATTCATTTTTGAGTTAATTTTTGGATATGGTGTGAGATTGAGTTCTCTTTCTTTTTTTTTTTGTTTTTGTTTTTTTGTTTTGCATATGGATATCCAGTTCTCTCAGCACAGTTTGTTAAAAAGACTATTCTTTCCCAAGTGAGTGGACTTGGCAGCTTTGTCAAAAATCAGTTGGCCATAGATATGAGGGTCTATTTCTGAGGCCTCAATTCAATTCAATTGGTCAATATATCTTTATCCTTGTGCAATTACCATGCTGTTTGACCAGCTTAACTTTGTAATATGTTTTAAAGTCAGGAAGTGTGAGTTCTCCAACTTTGCTATTCTATTTCAAGATATTTTTGGCTATTCTGGGTCTCTTACCCTTCCAAATAAATTTCATAATTGGCTTTTCTGTTTCTGTAAAGAAGGACTGTTGAGATTAATTTTTATTGGGATTTCATGAATTTGTAAATCACAGATATACATATATCTGTCAGTTCTGTTTTTCTGGGGGACTCTGATTAATACAGATTTTTGTATCAGAAATGGTTCTTAAGAAACAAAATCTCAGATGAGATTTTTGAGTTGGTTCTTGGGTTTTTGAAATTGGTTTTCTTAATTTGACTAGATTCAGAGGTAATTATGGTCCTATTTACAAAGATCAAGAAGGCACTTGTTTTTCATGGTGTAAGTTGGCAATAGATATGTGCAAAATATCACCATTGTATATTCCCACTCAAATACATATAAGAGGCAAGTCTTTGGATGGCAGTGTATTTTATAACCTAGCAGAGTTTTTATGAAGTAACAAGTATAATGATGTTGGCTGATTGTTCTTAAATAGAGTTGTTAAAGGAAAAGATATACTCAGGGCTTCAAATACCCAGCTTAAACCCTTCATGAAAGATACAAAAGTTTCTGTCTGTGCCCTGAAAGAAACTCTTATTTCTTGGAATAACAGATTTAAGATTTCTGAAAAACAGACATATAGTGTCACGGTGTAAGTGGCTGAGTTACTATGCAAACTGGTTCCCAACTTAGAAAAGTATCTGTTACTGATTAGGAAGAAATGGGATCCTGAGAATTATAATGGTTATATATGAACTTATGATGATGATGGTGGGGACATTGAACCCCTAGATTTTACTGAGTCTTATTTGTCAGAAAACCTTGCCCCATGGAATCAGCCATCCTAACTTTAGATTTCCTGGGTAATCAGCCTCCCTACCTCCTTCTGAAGAGTTTAACCCTTCTTTGGCTGATAAACCTGTAACTACCTCCCCTGAAGAAACAACCCTCACTTGTTTTACAGAGTGAAATCAGACTAGAATGTCCTTAGGTAGTTGACTTTCAGGACACTACTAAATTCTTCTCATTGTTTTCTTCTAGTCCTGTGAATAGACTGAATGCCCAGTTGGCTACAAAAAGTGATGTACATAGTGTGACCCGTGCAGAGATAAGCTACACTCAAAAAGCACTGCATAAGATACCCATTTTATACAAATAGAAATGGGGGAATATATGTTAATGGTGTGAAATAAGGTGGAAGGAAAATAAAGTTGGATCAGGTTTAATTTATTGACATGGGCCCACAAAAATAGACATCCTGCATTCAGTGTTGCAGCTTTAGGGGTTAGAAAGGTTCCTGACAGTTTATTAGGTTGGTTGACTAGGACAAAAAGGTGGTCTACGTTAAATGAAGCAGAAATACCAGAACTGCCCTAGAATGACATAGATGAGGGGATCCAAAGACATAGTAATATTGGAAAGTGAGAGTGGATTTATCATGCTCACCCACCCCAGGAATGTCCAGAGAACATGTCTTTTACTACAACTGTGAGGAATAAATTTGCAAGAGCCACTCCATCTACCTTGAAGTTCTGTGCGATCACTCTTCTCTATAGGTAAGATATTACTGTTGGAACTGCAGCCACTTAATCACCAAAGTCAAGGTAGGCATGGGTATCAAAATAGACCACAGAGTCAAAACAGCAATCAAAATAGTCTGACTCACAGATACCTACAGTGTCAGCTAGTTGATCATCGGGGACCTAGATGTGAAATAGATGTGCAGCCTTCTAAATTTTCACCTTATCTATATAAACAGAAGAGTTCTAGGTCTGGTGAGCAAAAATCTAACTTGAATCATGAAAAAAGAGAGGCAAGCCAATCAATTCCCAGACTTGAGACCATTTAAAGACCCAGAACACCTTAAATGAAGGGAAGGCCAAGTTCTCTTCGGTAAGGACCCTTCTACACTTCCAAAAACTTATATGGTTAATCTTCCTCCCAGCATTCCCCAATGGTATCTAGGGTGATTTTGCATTAGGGAATAGGAAGTGATCAGATATTCAGGGGATTACTAGATGCTTTGAACAGGAATTAATTCCAGATACCCAAATTGTCACTATGGTCCATCAGTATGGGCTTATGGAGGCCAGGTGATCAATGGAGTTTTAGATCACATCTATCTCACAGTGGGTCGATTGGGTTCCTGAATTTATTCTTTGGTTATGTGCCAAGTTTCTGGATGCGTAATTGGAATAGATATACTCAGCAACTGGCAGAACAATCACATTGATTCCCTGACACTTAAAATGAAGGATAAGGATATTATGGTAGGAAAGGTCAGATGGAAACCACTACAACTTCTACTACATATAAAATAGTAAACCAAAAGCACTGTTACATTCCTGGTGGGATAGCAGGGGGTAGTGCCACCATCAAGGATTTGAAATATATAGGGATGGTGATTCCCACCACATTCCCTTTCAACTCTCCAATTTAACTGTGCAAAAACATTTGCATCTTGGAGGATCATAGTGATTATCATAAATTTAACCTGGTGGTCACTGAAATCACTGCTTCTGTTCTAGATGTGCTATCATAACTTGAACAAATCAACATATCCCCCATTACCTAGAGTGTAGCTATTGATCAGGCAAATGTTAATAAAGACCACCAGAAACAGTTTGCTTTCAGCTGGCAAGAGCAGCAATACACCTTCACTGTCCTAATTCAGAGATCAATTCTCTAGCCCTAATCTGTAAACTAGCTATAGTTACCTTGATCACCCTTCCTTTCCACCAGATATCACACAGTATGAATATACTGATGATATTATGTTGATTGAAACTATTGAGCAAGAAGTAGCAACTACTCTAGACTTATCCATAAGGCATTTGCATATCAAAGGGTGGCAGATAAATTCAACAAAAATTCAGGGCCCTTCTACCTGAGTGAAATGTCTAAGTCTCCAGTGGTATGAGGTATGTTAGATATCCCTTCTAGGGTGAAGGATAAGCTGTTGCATCTGACCCATCCTACAACCAAAAGAGTTGTAATGCCTAGTTTTGAGCTTAGAGGTAACATATTCCTCATTTGGATGCACTATTCTTGCTCATTTACTAAATGACTGGAAATTTTCTAGTTTTGATTGTTGACTGTACAAGAGTAAGCACTGCAATAGATCCAGCCTGCCATGTAAGTTGCTCTGCCACTTGGACCATATGATCCAGCAGATCCAATAGTTCTGGAAGTGTCAGTGGCAAATAGAGAGGTTGCTTGAAGCATTTGGCATGCCCCTATAGAAGAGTTACAGGGAAGATCCTTATACCCTGCCACCCTTGGCAGATAAACACTCTTCTTTTGAGAAAGTTTTTGGCCTGGTATTCATCCTTAATAGAGATCAAAGGATTAACAATGAGCCACCAACCTACCACAAGACCTGAGTTGCTCATCGAACTGGGTATTATTGCCTGACCCACCAAGACATAAATTTGGGAGTGCACAGCAGCACTCTAACATCAAATGCAATTGATATATATGAACTCAGGCTTGAGCAGGCCTTGAAGGCACAAGTAAATTACATGAGAAAGTGTTCCAAATGTTCATGGCCTCCACTACTGCCACAGTACCTTCTCTCTCCAAGCCCACAATAAAAGGCTATTGGGAAATTCTCTATGATCCATTGATTGAGGAAGAGAAAACTGGCCTGGCTTATAGCTTGTTCTGCAGAATATGCAGGTCTGATGGTTAGGAACATGTGTCAAGTTGGCCAGCTGATAGTGCCAGTTGTCTGGTCAAGCAAGTACTGGCCTATCTGTTGCTGTGAGGACATTTCATGGACTTACATCAGGAGAACATTGGCAGCATCCATGACTGATTACATCTGTAGTCAGCTGAGGAGAGTGTCTTCTGCAATGAGTGACACTTAATCGACTCACTGGAAGGCTTTTAAGGAGGATTCAGAAGAGACAATCCCTTTCTGCTTCAGCCAGCCAGCCTCTCCTGAGAGTTCATTGAGGACCTTCATTTAAGCTACCAGCTCACTGCCTGTTCTACAGATCTTGGACTTTTACATCCCCAAAGTTGCATGAGATACTTTAGTAAATCTTATTATTACAGATATCTCCTGTAGATTCTGTTTCTCTAGAGAACCCTAGATAATACAGCTTGGTGCTGCGAGTGGTTCTTGAGAAACAGAATCTTAAAAATGTGTTTTTACAGTTGGTTTTCTACTCTGACTAGCTCAGAGGCACTAATGACTCTGTTTCTCATAATCAGTATAGCACTGACAGACAATGGAGTGAGTTGGCAAAAGGGATAGTCAAAATATCACAATTTGATTCTGCTAATTGTATGCTTATATGAGGCAAGACTTTGCATAAGAGTGTTTTTGACAGCTTTATGGAATTTTGTGGAATTAAGAGGTACAATGATGTTGACTGGTTGCTGTTAGATACACTGAATACAGTGGTGAAGGAAAGGGATGAGCTGAAGGCTTCAAATGAGAAGCTTACCGGCCTTGCGCCTTATGACAGATGTAAAAGTTACTATGAGTGCTCTGAAGGAAAATATTATTTCCTGTAGCCACAGATTTGAGATATCTGAAAATCAGACTCAGTGACTCATTGTTAGAGTAATAGCTTTACAAAGTAAACTGAAATCTCAACCTTGCAGGGTGTCTACCATTAAAATGAGGGCATTGATTGGAAAGGATTGGGATTCAAAAAATAGGAGGGCTACATATGGATTGATAATGATGGCTGTGAAGACATTAAAACCCTAGTTTGTGCTGAGTCTTTTCTAGACAACCATGTAATGGTCTGTCCTGGGGATATAGCCACCACACCTCCAGCCTGCCCTGAGGAAATGACTTTTCGATCTCAGGTCAGTCCTGAGGAGTTGGCCACCCAACCTCCACTTGAAGAGATTAAACCTTCAGTGCCTGTAAGGCACGTAATTACATCTCACGGGGAAACAGCTCTTGTTCCTCAGTGATTAATCCTGTTTCACCAGATGAAACCACAGAGGTATGCCCTGAGGTAATTGGCTTGGGAAGAAACTTCTAATTCTTTTCATCACCCATCCCCACCACCCCTCTTTTCTTCCAGACTTATAACTAAAGTCCCAACAGACCCCAAAAGGTGAAGCACAGAGTGTCACACATGAGGAGGTACACTGTACTCCAAAAAGACTGCCTGAGTTTTCCAATTTATATAGATAGAAATCAGAAGGGATATGTGTGGGAATGGATTTTAAGGGTGTGGGATAATGGAGGAAGGAATATAAGTCTGGATCAGACTGAATTTATTGATATGGGCCCACTAAGCAGAGGTTCTGCATTCAATATTATAGCTCAAGGGATTAAAAAAGGCATTAATAGTTTGTTTAGGTGGTTGGCTTAAACAAAGATCAAAAGATAGCTGATGTTACCTGAGGTTGAAATGCCAGAACTGCTCTGGTATAATGTAGATAAGGGGATTCAGAGAGAGAGATTGGAATGTTAGCATAGATTTATCATGGAAAGCCTGCTCATATACCCCAGGAATGTCCAGAAAACACGCTTTTTACCAGAAGTCTGAGAAATAGAATTGTGAAACTAGCTCCATCATCTCTGAAGACCTCTGTAGTCATCTTTCTCTGTAGATGAGATATTACTGTTAGAACGGCTGTCATAGAGCTAGAATTCTTAAAACACAGTGAATGATTGGATCCTGAGTTGGCAGAAGCCAGGTGGCAGTGCTTAATAATCACCAAAGATAAGGTGGACATGGCTATTATAATGGACAGCTGACTCAAAGCAGGAGTCAAAATAATCTGAGTCGCAGAGACTTGTGGCGCTGGCTAGTACCTAAAGTACCTAGAAGTAAAATGAATAGGCAGTCTACTACACTCTTGTTTATAAGCTGTATAAGCAAAAGACTTTTAGGTCAAGTGAAGAGAAGTCTAATTTGAATTACAAAAACAGAAAGTCACAGCCCCTCAATCAATTCCCAGACTTAAGACAGATTACAGATCCAGACCCCTTGAATGAGAGGAAGGCCAGGTCACTTTGGGGAAGGCCCCTGTTATACTGACACAAATTTATATTGTTAATCTTCCTCCAAGCCTTCCCCACAAAGAACTATGGCCTTTTTACAAGGGTAACTGTGCATTGAGGAAAAGGAAATGATCAGATATTTCAGGGATTGTTAGACACTGGTTCAGAAGTGACATTAATTCCAGGGGACCCAAAATGTCACTCTGGTCCAGCAGTCAGTGTGAAGGCTTATGGAGGTCAGGAGATGGAGTTTTAGCTCACATATGTCTCACAGTAAGTCTATTGGATCCTCATAACCATTCTGTAGTTATTTCCCCAGTTCTAGAATGTATAATTGCAATAGACACACAGAGCAACCTGTACGATCCCTACATTAGCTCTCTGACTCATGGAGTGAGAGATATTATGCTAGGAAAGGCCAAGTGGAAGCCACTAGAACTGTCCCTACCTAGTGAAATAGTAAATCAGAAACAATACCAGATTTCTGGATGGATTGCAGAGATTACTGCTACTCTTAAGGACTTGAAGGATTCTGGAATTGTGATTCCCACCACATTCTCATTCAACTCTCCTACTTGGCCTGTGTAGAAAACCAGTGGGTCTTGGAAGATAACAGTGGATTATTGTAAACTCAACCAGGTGGTGACTCCAATTGCGGCTACTGTTGCAGGTGTGGTATCATTGCTTGAGCAAGTCAACACATCCCCTGGCACCTTGTATGCAGCTATTGATCTCGCAAATGCTTTTTTTCTCAATAGCTATTAATGAGGATCACCAGAAGCAGTGTACTTTCAGCTGGCCTGGTCAAAAATATACTTTCACAGTCCTACCTCAGGGGTATATCAACTCTCTAGCCTATGTCATAATCTTGTCTGTAGGGACCTTGATGGTTTCTCCCTCCCAGAAGACATCACACTGGTCCATTATATTGATGATATCACGTTGATTGGATCTAGTGAGCAAGAAGTAGCAACTACTCTAAACTTAATGGTAACGCATTTGTGTGTCAGAGAATGGGAGATAAATCCAACAAAAATGCAGAGGCTCTCCACCTCAGTGAGATGTCTAAGTGTCCAGTGGTATGGGGGCATGTCAAAATATCCCTTCAAAGGTTACGTATAAATTGCTGCATCCAGTCCCTCCTACAACCAAAAAAGAGGCACAACACCTAGGTGGTTTCTTTGGATTTTGATGACAATATATCCCACATTTGGGTGTGCTACTCCCGTCTATTTACCAAGTTCCCATAAAAGCAGCTAGTTTTGAGTGAGGACTGGAACAAGAGGAGGCTCTGAGACAGGTTTAGACTGCTGTACAAGTTGCTCTGCCACTTCAGCTGTATGATCCAGCAGATCCAATGGCTCTGGAAGTGTCAGTGACAAATACAGATGCTGTCTGAAGCCTTTGGCAGGCCCCTATAGGAGAATTACAATGCAGACCTTTAGAATTTTGGAGCAAAGCCTTACCATCTGCTGCAGAAAACTACTCTTCTTTTGACAAGCAGCTTTTAATCTGCTACTGGGCCTTAATAGAGACTGAATGCTTAACTATGGGCCACCAAGTTGCCATGAGAACTGAGTCACCAATCATGAGTTGGGTGTTATCTAATCCATGAAGCCACAAAGTTGGGCATGTGCAGGAGTACTCCATCATAAAATGGAAATGGTATATATGAGATAAGGCCAGAGAAAGTCCTGAAGGCACAAGTATTTTACATGAGGAAGTTGCCCAGTTGCCCGCGGTCTGCACTCCTGCCACATTACCTTGTCTTTTTCCCAGACCAGGGTTATGGCCTTTTGGGGAGTTCTTACAATCAAGTTAACTGAGAAGAGAAAACTTGGGCCTGATTTACAGATGGTTCTGCACGATATGCAGGTACCACCCGGAAGTGGACAGCTGTAGTACTGCAGCACATTTCCTGGATGTCCCTGAAGGACAATGGTGAGTGGAAATCCTCCCAGTGGGTGGAACTTTGAGCAGTACACCTGGTTGTTCATTTTGCTTAAAAGGAGAACTGGCCAAAGATGTGTTTGTATACTGACTCATGGGCTATTACTAATGGTTTGGCTGAGTGATCAGGGACTTGGAAAGACTATTGTCAGAAAATTGGTGACAAAGAGGTCTGGGGAAGAGGTATGTTAACAGAGTTTTCTGAGTAGTCAAAATACATGAAGACATTTGAGTCTCATGTGAATCTGTACCAGAGTGTGACTTCAGGAGAGGAAGGTTTTAATAATCAAGTGAATAAGATGACCCATTCTGTGGATACCAGTCAGCCTCTTTCTTTAAAACTCCTGTTATTGCCCAATGGGCTCATGAACAAAATGGTCATCATGGTAGAGATGGAAGTTATACATGGGCTCAGCAACATGGACTTCCCCTCACCAAGGTGACCTGGCTACTGTCACTGCTGAGTGCCCAATCTGCCAGCAGCAAAGACCCACACTCAACACCTGATATGGAACCATTCCTTGAGGTGATCAACAGCTACATGGTGGCATTTCGATTATATTGTGCCACTTCCATCATGAAGGGGAAAGTGATTTGTTCTAACTAGAATAGACACATACTTTGGATATGGATTTCTTTTCCTGCATACAATGCTTCTATGAAAACTGCCATCTGTGGACTTACAGAATGCCTTATCCACCATCATGGTGTTCTGCACAGCATTTCTTCTGATCAAGGAACCCACTTCACAGCTAATGAAGTGTGGAAATGGGCACATGCTCATGGAATTCTCTGGTCTTACCATGTTCCCCATCATCCAGAGGCAGCTGGGTTGATAGAATGGTGGAATGGCCTTTTGAAAACTCAATTAAGTACCAACTAGGTGGCAGTACCTTTCAGGGCTGGAGTGATGTTCTCCAGGGCCTGTGTATGCTCTAAATCAATGTCCAATCTATAATGCTATTTCTCCATAGCCAGGGTTCATGGGTCTAGGAATCAAGGGGTGAAAATCGGAGTGGCACCACTCACTATTACCCCTAGTGATCAACTAGGAATATTTTTGCTTCCTGTCCTTGCAAATTTGAGCTCTGCTGGTCTACAGGTTTTAGTTCCAGAAGTGGGTTGCTTCCATGCAGAGAAACAACCATGATTCCATTGAACTGGAATCTAAGACTGCCACCTGGTCATTGTGGGCTACTCATGTCCCAGGATCAATAAGCCAAGAAGAGGATTACTTTACTGGCTGGGGTGATTGACCCTGACTATTAGGGGGAAATAGTACTGCAACTACACAATGGAGATAAGGAAGAGTTTTCTTGGAATATAGGAGATCCCATAGAATGTCTCCTAGTACTTCCATGCCCTATGATGACAATCAACAGAAAACTGCAACGACCCTATTTAGGCAGGACTACCAATGGCTCTGAAATCAGGAATGAAGGTTTGGGTCACCCCACCAGGCAAAGTACCATGGTCAGCTGAGGTGCTTGCTGAGGGTAAAGGGAATATGGGATGGGTAGTGGAAGAAAGTAGTGATAAATATGAACTATGATCACGTGATCAGTTACAGAAGCAAGGGCTGTAACAGTATGAATATTTCTTCCTTGCTTTGTAATTAGTATCTATGTATTTATACATAAATGAAATATCTTTGTTTTCCTCTTTATTTTATCCCCTTTTTCATATGACATGAGCTATTTTGTTCATATTATAGTATTTAAGTTGTAGGATATCAAGTTTAAGAGTAGATATTACCCAAGGACTTGCACCTTATTCTGGAGAGATTTAATACATTTCCAGTTGCATGTGGGGCAGTCAAGTATTGTTAGGGGAGGAAAAACATGTGTTTGTTATTGTTTTCTATTTAGAGATTAATTATGGTTTAAGGTGATGTGTATAGCTACCAAGTTGCCAAGGGGTGTCTCTGATGGTCAGGTACATATGTCAACTTGGTCAGGTGATAATGCCCAGTTGTCTGGTCAAGAAAGCACTGCCTATGCATTGCTGTGAGGATATTACATGGACTTAAATCATGAGCACATAAACAGCATCCATGGCTGATTACATCTGCTGTCAGCTAAGGGGTATGTCTTCTGCAATGAATAATGCTTAATCAAATCACCGGATGGTGTTTAAGGATTCAGAAGAGACAATCCCTCTTTCTGCTTCAGCTACCAGCCTCTCCTGAGAGTTCATTGAGGACCTTCATTGGAGCTGCCAGATCACTGCCTGCCCTACAGATCTTGGACTCTTACATCCCCACGGTTGCATGAGACACTTTTATAAATCTTATATATACAGATATCTTCTCTTGATTCTGTTTCTCTAGAGAAGCTAATAGAGCAGGTATCTTCTAAAGTGGACAATGGTGAAGGGAAATCCTCCCAGTAATCAGAACTGAACAGTGCACCTGGTTGTTCATTTTACTTGCATGCCAAAGCAGTCAGAAGTACATTTGTACAATATTCATGGTATTTAGCTTATGATTTGGCTAGATGGATCATGATTGGAAAATTGGTGACAAAGAAGTGTGGGGAAGAGTTATGTGGATAGATTTTTCTGAATGGGTGAAAAGCATGAAGATTTTGCATCCCAAAAGAATGAATGCTAATCAAAGGGTGATTCAGCAGATGTGGATTTTAATAATAAAGTAGATAGGATGACCATGTCTGTGAATGTCATTTATCCTGTTTCCCAGCTACTCCAGTCATTGTCCAGTAGACTCATGTACAAAGTGGACATGGTAGTTGGGATGGAGGTTATGCATGGACACACCAACATGGACTTCCACTCACCAAGGCCAACCTGACTAGAGCCATTGATGAATGCTGAATCTCCCAGCAACAGAGACCAATACTCAATCCCAGATATGGCACCATTCTACAAGGTGATCAACCTACTACCTGGAGGCAGGCTAATTATATAGGACCATGCCCATCATGAAAGGGGCAGCTCTTTGTTCTCACTGGAATAGACTCTTTGTTCTCACTGGAATAGACACTTAATCTGGATGTGAATTTTCTTTTTCTGCATGCAGTACTTCTTCCAGAACTACCATGAAAGACTTACAGAAGACTTATCTACCATCATGGTATTTCACATAGCATTACTTCTGATCAAGGGACATACTTTAGAGCAAATTAAGTGCAACAATGGGCCCATGCTCATGGAATACACAGGTCTTTCCATGTTCCCCATCATCTTGAAGCAAATAGATCATATACCAGGTGGTAATAATTTGCAGGGCTAGGACAGTGCTGTTCAGGAGGCCATAAATGCTCTAAATCAGCTTCCATTCTAGTGCTGTTTCTCCCATAGGCATGATTTACAGGTCCAGGAATCAAGGCTTGGGATTGGAAGTGGCACCACTCACTAGACTCCTAGTGATCAACTGGAGATTTTTTTGCTTCCATTCCCACAACCTATGTTTTGCTGGTGTAGCACAGTTAGTTCCAAAAGAGGGAGTACTTCCACCAGGAGACACAATCATTCCATTGAACCCAGCCACTATGATTCCTCAGGGCTTTGAATGAACAGGCAATGAAGGAAATTACTTTCCTGGCTGCAGTAATTGATCCTGATTATCAAAGTAAGGATAAGTGTTTCTGGAATACAGAAGATTCCTTAGGGCATCTTGCAGTACTGCTATGTGATTAAAGTCAGTGGAAAACTGCAACAGCCTAACCAGACAGGACCACTGATGGCCCAAACTCTTCAAGAAGGAAGGTTTGTGCCACCCCCACCACACAAAGAAAAAATGACCAGCTGAGGCACTTTCTGAGCATAAAGGAAATATGGGGTTGGTAGTGGAAGAAGATAGTTATAAACGTGAGCTATGACCACGTGACCAGTTGCAAAAATGAGGACTGTAATGGTTATGAGCATTTCTTCCTTGTTTTGTGAGGAGTATGTTTGTATAAATACAAAGAAAATAATTTGGCTTCTTCCCTCTTTCATCCTATTCTCATATAACATAGGTCATATTAACTTTATATCACAATAGTTCAGTTATAGGATATTAAATTTAAATGTGAATATTACCCAAAGGACTTGGCATGCTTGACAATCAATTGGTTATAATTCCACAGATTTTTCTTTCTTTTTCATCTTTTTATATCCTAGCATACCTTTAAAAGGAATCATTCTCTTAAATAACTATAAAGTAAAATTATCAAAATCTGGAAATTGTTACTGAATCAGTAACATTATCATATTTACAGGCCTTATAGGAAGACGATATTCTCTCATTCTCTCTCTCTCTCTCTCTCTCTCTCTCTCTCTCTCTCTCTCTCTCTCTCTCTCTCTCTCCCTCTCTCTCCCTCCCTCCCTCCTTGTCAGGAATCCAATGCATAATAACAGACTGAATTTAAGTGTTATGTCTCTTTCATTTCCTTTATGTGCAACAATTACTAAGTGAAAAGTGCATGGCCTTGATAATTTACAAATTCACTAATTTAGAAAATTTACTTTGTAGAATGTTTTTCACTTAGGATTTATCTAAAGTTTCATCATTATATTCAAGCTATTCTTTTTGGTAGATGCACTATCATAGTTTTGGCAGAATTCTATTAAAGGCATAAGGTGTATTTTTGTCCCATTACTGGTGATATAAATTTTGATCACTTAATTAAGATGGTGTATACCAGGATTCTCCATTGCAAACTTACTATTTTTCTCTTTTAATTAGTAAATATCTTGTGAGGAGACATTTAATGACTATGTAAATACACTCATCAAAATTATTCCACCTGCTAGCTTACTATTCATTTATGATACTTGCCTGAAACAAAATTATTTTTTATGTAAAAACCGATTTATACAAAAATTTGCAACAATTGTTTTATTACTAAAAATACATTTTGCTATTTTTCTTGAGTCCTAGCTTCTCCACAGATTATTTGGGTCCAGATTTCTCCACATCCAATATACCCTTGCAGCTACCATCCTCCTTTTTCTAATAAACTTTCCAATGAGAACATTTTTCTGCAAATCCAGGGAACCTTGGTGCAAATGTCCCATGCTCATTAATGGTTACCAAAGGGTATATGAAAATAATTGCATTAAGCAGAAGAAAAGAATTATCTATGGCAATTCAGGCTTGATTTTTTTTTCTCCTTATCAAAAAGGGTAATATCTGAATCACTAAACTATGTTTTCCAGAAAACTAACAACCCGGGAAGGATATTTCATAAACTGACAAGGGCAAGGGTTGTGATATTTTCCTTAATTCTAAGAATAAAAGTGAGGACAGAGTGATTAAAAACAAACATGATGCTAAAGTAATCTGTACGTAGTCTACTTGCATCTTTTATAGAATAACAGCCTTTATCAGTCTTTATCTCACTTATTTTACAGCAGTGAATAACTTTGCATGATGGTCACAGATCAGGTAGTTACTATGCCTAGAGAAAGTCCAGGAAAATCAATGCCACAAGAGCAAAGTCCTTTTCCTATCCTATATTAGCACTTATTGGAAGATATTTAATTCAGAATTTAAAATATTTGAATAATCATTAATAACTGCCATGTCATCAAGGAAACTGATACTCTATGTTTTGCTACCTTCTGACACATAATTCTTTCAGTTGTTTAATTCCTCTGTGATGTCCATAAAGACCCTATAGTCCAGGCACTTCTGTTTATCTTTTTTTTTTTCTGTTTATCATTTTTAAAAGTTAAGAGGAATGTTTGTATTGGGCTAGTTTTCTGTTAGATTATAGGAATTTCAGAACAGGTTATTCAACTGATGCTTATAAATAGTTATTTCCTAAAGAAGAGGTAATTATGTTTGATGAATTGGTTAGTTAATTGAAAAAATGCCTTTTAATGATAACCTCTCTAATTAAGATACAAGTACTCAATAAGCTAGGAGTTAATTTTTAAAAGTCTAAAATCACCATCATTAAGGTATTACATATTAAAGTTGTAGACATAACTGAAATTTTACAAAATAATGGATTTTATCAACTCAATTCTTTTTTTATAAAATGCAAGCTTAAATTATGTTCTCAAAATGTCAAATTTACCTACACAGAATTTAAAAAAAATGTAATTAATGGAAATAAGGAAAATATGTTTACTTTTAATATTTCATTTTCTGATTTTTATGCATATCAAGATCCAATAAACTTACCTAACTAAATCAATTTGGATCAATTACATTATGAAAATGAGGATATTAAATATCCTAGAGCATTTACTTAGGACCCATATACCAGCACACACCAATTCAATAGTTAATCTTGATTCATAATATCAATTGCAGCCATGGCCTTTTGGTAGAATAAGAACCTCTGAAAATCCACTCCTCAATGAAAGTAATGAGAACACTGGCATGAGAACATCAAAAGTAACTTAAGTTTGCCACAGTCCTAGGAGTGTTTATTCTAACTGAATCTTCTAAGAACCGTGAGGCTTGTCGCATTTCAACTTTCCCTAATCCCACTGTCTGCTTCTCATCTCCATTGTACTCTTGTAAACCAACAGCTTTGCAAGCATGGTAGCTTTGAAATCAGCACCTAGCAGTTACTAGCACTCCATACCCTTGAGAAATATTGCTATTTGACCTGTATGGAACTTTATCCAAAAGTTCCATTTTAAGTGTTTTTCTTTATTTGACTGAATCAAACCTTATTTTATGTGAAAATCTCTGCAACAGCACATTTGTTAACGATACTAGCAGCATATGTTTGACTTGGATACTGTGTTATTTGGAATTACGAGTTGCAGGTAACAGATGGCTGACCAAAAACGTAAGGGAAACACTAGAGAATGAGATGTCCATGGGTTGCTTTAAGCTCCCATATATTACTGAGAATCTAGAAGGCCACACATGTGCAGGGCTGTGTGCAGGCCCATAAAATATCTGAGAAGGGCTTAAGTTCTCACTTCTGGCCGACATTGTGTCTGTTCAAACAGGAAGTGGAAGATACGTCTGCCAGACATATATAAGCATTATAGAATGTCAGCCAGAGTACTAAATCCAAAACACACATAGACCCCCCTAGGCAAAGTTCGGGTGACTTGTTGGTTCAAGGCTTTAAGGAAATATCTGTTCAATCCCTAGCTGACCATTAAACTAACCAAGCTTCCAATTCAGTGACTCTACATGGCAAAGAATAGAGATTTTACAGGTTTATCCCAAGAAAGTCACTGAAAAATATCAACAGAAAGTAGAAGCAAAAACCAAAACAAACAGAAACAATAACAAGCCTTGAGGAAGGGAGGGGATCTGATTTTTAACAGTTGATATATTCTATTACTTGAAAGGTACAGTTTTCAAAATAAATTACAAAATATGAAAAGAAATAACATATGACCCATACACAAGAAAAACAAGCATAAATAGTGTCCTTGAGAAAGACCAGACATTGACCTTAGCAGAGAAGACTTTGAATCAGTTTTTATAGATTGTCCAAAAAAAAAAAAACAACAACAACTAAATAGTTAAAGGAACATACAAGAAAGATGTGTTGCTGAACAGAAAACATCAATAACAGGATAGAATAAAAAAGAACCAACCAGAAAGTCTAGAATTCACAAGTAAAATGACATAAATGAAAAATACACTAAAAGCCTGAACAGCAGATATCAATTGGGAGAATAAAGAATCAGAAAACTGGAAGACAGGTAAATTGAGATTATACAGTTCAAGAAAAAGAATTTTAAAAAAACACAAAACCTCAGCGATTAATTGAATGCCATCAAACTTATGAATATATGCATAATGAGAATACCAGAAGAAGAGGACTGAGAGAAAGGGCCAGAAAGAATTTTTGAAAAAAATAATGTCTGAAAAAATAGAAGCAGAGGATCAATAAGGAAACAGAGATCTTGAATAATAAAAATAAATGAACTAGACTTAACAGACATTTATGAAACACTGTATTCCAAAACAGCAGGATATACATTTTTCCCAAGTACCATGGATCATTACCTAGGACAGACCAAATATTCCATCACAAAGCAGGTCTCAGTAAATTTAAAAGGATCAAATTTATACAAAACACTTTCTTGAATCATAATGGAAGGAATTTGGAAATCAATAACAGGGGAAAGGCTAGAATACTCATAAACACATGGAGCCTAAACAACACACTCTTAAACAATCAGTGGGTCAAGAAAGAAATTGCAAAAGAAATCAGTAAATATCTCAAGGTAAATGAAAACGAGAAAACAACATGTCAAAACTTACAGACACAGCAAAGACAGGGCTGAGAGGGAAATTTATTGCTCTAAATGCCTATATTACAAATGAAAGAAAAGCAAAAATCAAGGAATTAACTGCTCATCTGGAGGAACTAGAGAACGATTGTAAATTAACCCAAATCAAACAGACAAAAAGAAATAAGAAAGGTTAGAACAGAAATAAATGAAACTGGGAACATAAAAACAACAAAGCCAGAATTTGATTCTTTGAGAAAATCAATAATATCAATGACTGTTAGCTAGGCTGACAAAGAAAAAAAAGAAAAGAGAGAGGATGCAAATAAGTAAAATCATTAATGGGGGGTGGGGGACGCATAACTACTGACCATGCAGAAATAAAGGAGATGAGAGGATACTATAAGCTACTCTATGTTAACAAACTAACAAACTAGGCAACTAAGATGAAATGGACAACTTCCTACAAAAGCATGAACAACCAACATTGACTCAAGAAGAAATAGAAGACCTCAACCAACCAGTCACAAGTAGAGAGATTGAATCAGTCATCAAAATATCACCCATAAGAAAAGTCCAGAATGAGATGGCTTCACATATGAATTCTATCAAGAATTCAAGAATTATACCAATCCTGCTCAAACTCTTCAAAAAAAATTGAGAGGAAGGGAAGCTCCCTAACTCATTCCATGAACCCAACATCACCCTAAATATCAAAGTCAGACAAAGATACTACAAAAAAAGAAAATCACAGACCAATCTTTTTAATGGATATAGATGCAAAAATCCTCAACAAAACACTTGCAAATCAAATCCAGCAATAAATTAAAAGAATTATACACCAGGCTTGACCAAGTGAGATTTATTCCAGGTATTCAAGGGTGGTTCAACACAAGAAAATCAATTAATGTAATATACTATATCAATAAGCAAAGCAAAAACAAAAACATACGATCATCTTGATTGATGCACAAAAGACATTTGACAAAATTCAGCATCCTTTCTTGGAGAAAATATTTCAAAGGATAAGAATAGGAGGGAACTTCCTCACATAATAAAGGGGATATATGTAAAACCCACAGCTAACATCATACTCAATGGGGAAAGATGGAAAACATTCCCTCTAAGATCAGGAGCAAAACAAGGATGTCGATTGACACCATTGTTATTTAACATTGTGCTAGAAGTTCTAGCTAGGGCAGTTATGCAAAGAAAAGAAATAAAAGGCATCCAAACTGGAAAGGAAGAGAAAACTTTCACTGTTTGCAGATAGCATGGTCCTATGTATAGAAAATCCTGAAAAAATGTACAGCAAAGCTACTAGAGCTAAAAAATGAATATTGCTAAGTGGCAGAATACAAGAGCAGTCTGCAAATAACAGTAGTGCTTCCATATACTAGGAATGAACAATCTGAGGAAAAAATCAAGAAAACAAGCATTTACAAAAGCAACCAAAAATATCAAATATTTAGGAATAAATTTAACCAAAGACAAAAAAGATATCTACACAAAAAACTACAAAGCATTGCTAAAATAAATCAAAGAGGACCTAAATAAATGGAAGGACATACTGTGTTCATGTATTGGAAGTCCAAATATTGTTAAGATGTCAATTCTACCCAATGACTGATAGATTCAATATAATACCAATTAAAATCCCAACAACTTACTTGGCACACATAGAAAAACCAATAATCAAATGTATTCAAGGAACAGTGTGCCTTGAATAGCTAAAAATATCTTGAGAAAGAGGAATGAAGTGGGAAGTCCATACTACCTGGCTTTAGGGCATATGCCAAAGCTACAGTGGTCAAAACAACATAATACTGGCATAAAGGTAGAAAAACTGACCAATGGAGAGGGTCAATAATAGACCCTCTCATCTACAGACAATTGACTTTTGAAAAGGCTGTTGTGCTGGTTTGAAACTATTGTTGCCCAAGAAAAGCATGTTCTTTAATTCTGATTCAACATTGTTTAGGGTGGGACCTTTTTATTACGTTGTTTCCATGAAGATTTAACCCATCCAGTTGGGGATGGGACCCTTTGATTAAGTGATTTCCATGGAGATTTGTGTCCATTCATTTAAGATTTACTGGAATCCTCTAAGAGGGAACCATTTTGGAAAGAGCTCAGAGCAGACACAGGCAGAGACCTTTGGAGATGTGGAAAGAAAACACATCCAGCAAAACTGTTTGAAGCCAGAAGCCAAAGGACCAACAGATGCCAGCCAAGTGCCATTCTAGATCAGCCTTTCTTGAGTCAAGGTATCTTTATCTGGATGCCTTAGTTTGGATATCTTTATAGCTTTAGAAATTTAAACTTGCAACTTAATAAATTCCCTTTATAAAAGCCAACCCATTTCTGTTATATTGATTTCTGGCAGTGTTAACAAACTAAAACATCCATCAAATTGACCCAACTGGTACAGAACAGCCTCAATTGATGCTTGGAGAACTAGATAACCATATGTAAAAGAACAAAAAACCCTGTCTCACACCTTATACAAAACTTAACTCAAAATGAATCAAGGACCTCATCAATAGAGCTAAGACTATAAAAATTTTAGAAGAAAATGTAGGGAAATATCTTAAAGATGTTGTGATAAGAGGTGGTTTCCTAGATGTTAATACCCAAAGTATGAGCAAAGAAAGTAGAAATAGATAAATGGGATTTTCCCAAAATTGAATACTTTTGCACATCAAAGTACTTTGTCAGGAAAGTTAAAAGGCAGCCTATGCAATAGGAGGCAATATTTGGAACGACATATCAGATAAGGGTTTAATATCCAGGATATATAAAGAGAACCTAGAACTCAATAATAAAAGATAAAAAACTCAATTAAAAAATGGGGGGGCAGGCCATGGTGGCTCAGCAGGCAGAGTTCTCGCCTGCCATGCCAGAGACATGGGTTCAATTCCAAGTGCCTGCCCACATTTAAAAAGAAAAGGCAATAGTCATGTATAGACACTTTTTCAGAGAGGAAATACAAATGGTGCAAAAGCATATGAAAAGATGCTCAACTTCACTTATAAAAGATGTTCAACTACTTATAATTATGCCTAAGAGTCGCCTCCAGAGAAACTCTTTTGTTGCTCAGATGTGACCTCTCTCTCTCTAAGCCATCTTGGTAGATGAACTCTCTGCCTTCCCCCCTATGTGGGACATAATTCCCAGAGGTGTAAATCTCCCTGGCAATGTGGAACAGGACTCCTGGGATGAGCAGGAGCTCACATGATGGGACTGAGAAAGCCTTTTGACCAAAAGGGGGAAGAGAGAAATGAGACAAAATAAAGTTTCAATGGTTAAGAGATTTCAGAGTCAAGAGGCTATCCTGGAGGTTATTCTTATGCATTATGTAGATATCCCTTTTTAGTTTATGGAGTAAGTAGAAAGAAGTATCTGAAACTACTGAACTGTATTCCAGTAGCCTTGATTCTTGAAGATGATTGTGAAACTATATGACTTTTACAATATAACTATATGATTTTGAAAACCTCGGCCTGATGATCCTATTATCCAGGGTATGGATAGATGAGTAAAAAATAAATAAATAAATAATAAAAAATAAATAAATAATAGGGGAAATAAGTGGATAAAAATGGGTAGATTGAAATACTAGTGGTCAATGAGAGGGAGGGGTAAGGGGTATGGGAGTATAAGTTCCTTGTTTTTCCATTTATTTTTCTAGAGTGATACAAGTGTTCTAAAAATGATCATAGTAATGAATACACAGCTATGTGATGATCTTGTGAGCATTGATTGTATACTTTGGATGGACTGTATGTGTGTGAAATGTATATCAACGTACATTTTAATAAGTAGTTTTTGAACAGATTTCAAAGTTTGGTATGGGTTACAGTGCCACAATTTCAGGTTTTTCCTTCTAGCTGCTCCAAGTCACTGGAAACTAAAAAGAATTCCTAATATAATAATTCAACAATCATAATCACTTGTTAAATTCTTACTTCTCTGTTTTAACTCCTCCTCTCCTCTGATCCTTTTAGTAGTATTTTTATATGAGTCTAAATGTTGATCTAGATGCCAAAATATTGGAAAAGTAACTCTGGAATTATTAAAAATAGTGCTCAAAATAAAACAGAAAATAGATCTCTCATATTTAGTCTTAGCTCAAATGCAATTATTCTCTATTAACTCCAATTAGTAAATGTTATGAGAGTACTTTAAATGGAGCTTAGTAGGGAGAGGTCATGCAAACCAAAGATGCTGACAAGGAAAAGAATGTGAACAAAAACAGTTGGGCTGTGACTAACATATTAAAAACCAACCATGTAACCTGGGAGGGTTGCTTGACTCACGTTCTAAAGAGAAGCCATATTTTCTCTATCTTGTTCAATGAAGAGGACACTTTGGGATCTCAATTGCACAGGGTTGGACAGTTTGTTAGATTCAAATTTGTGCAAAGAAAGTTAGTGTCCTACAGATTACCAATGGATTACCTGAATCTATTGTTTCAAGTGAGATGGCCTTGAAATTGAACAAGAAAGCAATTGTTTTTCCCACATGAACATAAAATGCCACTTTTGCCGTCAGAAATATTATGATAGAATACCTGTGGGTTTTTTTTCAAACATCCTCAGAGAGTACTTCAGACATGAGACTGACTCTAATAAATTGATTAGTACTAAGCTCTGCCAAAAGTAATGTTGGAGAAAAATGTATAAACAAGAAGGTATAAATTTGTGTAACCAAAAATTTAAAGGAACTCATATATCTATATTTCTCCATTTTCTCCCTAATGATAACAATAAATAATTTTACATCAGAAACTGCAAACCTGAATTTCACTCCTTTAGCTTCCTGTAGATAAAACTTAAGAAATATGGCAATTTTTTCTTTAGGTTTTTACTGGGAATCATTCTGTATTTTCTGAAAAATTAATGTTGAAAATATCATCTACTATGTTGTCCATTATTTGGTAAATAAATATTTATTTGATATAATTTTCTAATGTGCTTACAATT
>PVIY010010269.1:0-55255 GCA_004026745.1 Myrmecophaga tridactyla
CAAATGTTCTAAGAAATGATGAATATGCAACTATGTGATAATATTAAGAATTACTGATTGTATAAGTAGAATGGAATGATATCTTAATGTTTTTTTGTTAATTTTTTTAATTAATAAAAAAAGTTTAAAAAAAAAAAAGAGCCCTGGTCTAGTTTGCTAGCTGCCGGAATGCAATCTACCAGAAGCAGAATGGCTTTTAAAAAGGGAAATTTAATAAGTTGCTAGTTTACAGTGCTAAGGCCGAGAAAATGTCCCAATTAAAACAAGTCTATAGAAATGTCCCAATTAAAACAAGTCTATAGAAATGTCCAATCTAAGGCATCCAGGGAAAGATACCTTGGTTCAAGAAGGCTGATGAAGTTCAGGGTTTCTCTCTCAAATGGAAGGGCACATGGCGAACACGGCGTCATGTGCTAGCTTCTTCTCCTGGGTTCCTGTTTCATGAAGCTCCCTGGGAGGCGTTTTCCTTCTTCATCTCCAAAGGTCGCTGGCTGGTGGACTCTGCTTTTTGTGGCTGCATTGTTCTCTGCTCTCTCAGAATCTCTCTCATTCTCCAAAATGCTTCCTCTTTTACAGGACTTCAGAAACGAATCAAGTCCCACCCAAATGGGTGGAGACATGCTTCCAGCTAATCCAGTTTAACAACCACTCTTGATTAAATCACATCTCCAGGGAGATGGTCTAATTGCAGTTTCAAACATACAGTACTGAATAAGGATTAGAAGAAGCGGCTGCCTTTACAACAAGGGATTAGGATTAAAACATGGCTTTTCTAGGGTACATACATCATTTCAAACCAGCACTACCCCTGCAGACAGGCTGGCATAATCCGGAAGCACGTGTGAACACAGCACTCAGTACTCAGTGAAGCATTCGTGACTGATACCACCCTGAGGTGGGGGGCGGGGTGGGGGGTAGAGTCTCACTGGCCTCTGAGCTTGAGCTTGAAAAGTGAGTGGGAGTTTTCCAGGAGAAGCAGGGTGGGAGTGGAGGCAAGAGGGACAGAAAGGGAAAGTATTCCTGGCAGAGGATACAAAACGCTAAAAAGAAAAAATACGGCAAATGTGAAGTATGCAGAGTATGCACAGCAGGATAGGATTGGAAGTGGTGTAGCTGGAGAAGTAGTGGGATCTTTAGGCTTTCCCAAGCAAAGTTAAGGAGTTAAGGAATTCCTTAAAGGATGATGGACAGACTGATCTTTACAGAAAGGTGATGCTTCCGAGAGAACCACCTGCCCGGGAAACTGGCACTGGGGGCATAGAAACCATCTAGCGAAGAAGTTGTCCTGATTTTCCAGCAAAAGATATAAGAAGGGCAGTCGAATGGCAGTGGATGGGGAGGTGGATGGACAGTTGGTATTTAGGAGGCAGAATCTTTACACTCTGGTCATCAGTGGTGTATTGTAAGGCAGCCTGGGCAGTGAGGAGCTAAGGCTGGTAGATAATGCCAAAGGCTTTATCTCGGGACATTGGGTGACCCATGGTGTCATTAATAAAGACCAGGAATAGAGTAGGAGGCAGAGGTGGAGTATACTCAGAGGGGAAGACAATGGCTCATCGTTGGACATGTAGACTTTGTGGTGCCTGTGGGATATCCAGGCAGCTCCGTGCAACTGGAAGTTGGAAATTCACATGGAGTGCTCAGAATGAAAGGTAAAGGCTAAGGATAGAAGTTATGGAAATAGCCCATAGAGAGGTGGGACCTGAAACCACGGGAAGGTGAAGGGTAAGAGAAGGAAAAAACAGGGACAAAATATTGAGGAAAATCAACATTTGGAGGCAGAGTCATTGAGAGACTATGAAGTCATGAGCTTAAGTTGAAGAAGCCAGAGAAGTGAGTCTCAAAGAGAGCAGATGGCAATGAGTAGGGTCATAGAGAACTGCAGTAGAGTGAGGAATGAAAATTGGCCCCTGCCAGAACTCTATTGCATTTTTACATCCAACATCCCTTTTCTTGGTTCCAATACACTGATTTTCAAAAAGGTGAACTTACAACCCATTTTGTTTTAATGGATCTGCCCTCACCATCTTCACCATCCCAGATGGTCGTGTGACCCCGGCATGGCCAATCAGATGAGCACTAGTTTCTGGCCACAGCGATCGGTTTAGGGATAAAGATGTGGTTCAAGACAGGCCAATGGGAGTAGATTCTGGGACTTTTGTTGAAACCACTGGGAAAGAAAAGTGTTCTTTCTACTGGGGTTGATACACCATGAGATACCAGCATACTGCTTCCAGATATCAATTTGCTTTCAGATATAATGAGGAGAGCTGGCCTGAGAATGAAATCAACACGGAGGAAGGAAGAGATGAGAAGATGAGAGACACAGAGAATCTCCTGTTGATATCCTTAGTCCTCTGGATCCAGCTATGCCTAGATTTTTATTTATTTGAGGCAACACATTTGATTTTCTGTTTAAAGCCAACTTGAGTTGGGTTCTGTGACTGCAACCTAAAGAGTCCTAACCCATAGAAGGCCACACAGCTAATGAGAGGCTGCCAGCTACAGGAGTCGTGCCTAGAGAAGGCTGGAGTCTAGCTCTGCGCTTGCACAGAACACAAAATGGCAATAGGTCAGTGATTACAGCATGGGAAAAACCTAGAAACGGATGAGACATTGCCTCTCAATACCTGTGAACGTGGAAACACAATGATGCTCTTTATATTTTTCAAGGGACGGGTCAGGCAGGTCAGTCCGGCTTGGCATGTTGCCTTGTTGTTCCTGCCAAGCAAGATGGTTAAGATGGGAGTGTTGATTTATTTGAGTACACATGTGTCAACATTATCCTGAAAATAAGTGGAGTGCAGATATGCTTTGCTGGCATGTTACCAAAGAGACATCTTCCTTGGCCCCCATGACCTGAAGCCGTGATGTCAGACATTGCTTAAGTCTTGATGTTGATCAAGGATGGGTGCCTGAGGTGAAGGATGGGTGCCTGAGGTGATGGGCCCAGGGTCTGAGTTCTCTCCCCATGCCATGCACCAGGTACAGGACATACTTTGCTACCGACCAACTCCTAAATCTGGAGACGGAGGCAGACATCTGACAGGAGGAAGGAATAGCAATCCTAAGGCAGTTGGAGGAATAGAAGGCTAGTGTCTTAATTATCCAGTATCCTCTCCTGCTGCATAGATTTAATTTTCTCTTTCCATTCATCCATTCTATAAATACTTTTTACACCAGATACTAGGTGGCACTAACCCTGGAAGAAAGAGTTCACTGAGCAGAAGTAGGGAGACTGGGGGATCCTCTAGGCAGAGGAGACCACATGTGCCAAGGTCTAGACTGAGAGGCTGTCCATTTGGGTGGGGTTGTTGGGAAGGTCCTTGACTGCCAGGCCTTCATCCCAAGGGGCTCTCCACCAAGCTGAAAAAGCAGAACACCCATATGAGAAAATGGGGAAATAAGGATACATGGGGGAAACAAACAAAAAAAAATTTTAATGAATTCATGAGTCTGTGAGAAATCAGAGATATACTATATTCTCATACAGCCAAATGGTGGCAGGGACCAAAGAATTAAGAGAAAGTGATGGAAGAAAAACTTAAAATGGAGGCTCTTCCATCAGTTAGTTTAATTTTTTTTTGCCAACCAAGAAAAGACCGTCGTTGGTTAATGGTGATGATGGCCTGGCTTGATTCAGCAGGAGCACCTGTTTTCTGCCAAGCGTGGTCTGAGACCCGCTGGTGTGAGCCAGAGGGAGCTGTTTCAGGGCCTCAATCAGGCAGTGACATGATCAGATTTGTGCTTTGGAAAGGTCACTGCAGCTCCAGAGCAGAGGGTGGATGGAGGGGAAGAGACAGTGGATGTCAGGAGACTGTTGCTGAAACCCACTTGATGAGAACCAGGACTTGAACAGAGGTAACGAAGACTATGAATTCCTTGAAGGTGAAGGTTTTGCTCCGTTTCCTTGCTTTCACCAGTGCCTGGCCACAGCAGGACACAGCTGCTGCTAGACTTTTAGAATGCCTACCAAATGGCATTGTTTGGATATAGAAAGGTAATGGAGTCTGGGAAAAAAACTGAAATATTGCCTTTCTCCAGGGTCTCTGCTTGGGAAAGGCATCGTGGCAGAAGACGGGCAGAGCTGGGAAATTTCCTAAGCTTGAAAATACTCAAGATTTTGAGAGCTATTTGGAGAGACAGAATGCAAAGCTGCTATTTCCTGAATCTGTCCAGAACTCTGCTGGTATGTCAGATCAGTGGAGATGAGACATTTTTTAGCCTTGGGAACTTTTTCTGCTTATCTTGATAAAGAATGACCATTGGCCCTCCTTTAGGATCTGGAAAGTACAAAGTTAAAATACATCCATTTGAGACCATGATGTCCCAGCTTCCACCCGAGGGTACATCATAGACCCATATGGGTTTCCAATCAACAGAACAAGAATCTTGAAAGTGTCCTTGGATGGCATCCAGTTCCCACCACCATGCCCTCCACTTTGGAGTTTGATGTGGTATCTTCTAGAGGAGGCAGAATGCATGTGTGCTTTCTGTTGGCAAGACCACTCCTCAAATGAAGCACACGACCCACTTATGGAGTACTTGTTATATGCTGGCCTGTGGAAGGGCTTCAGGAGCCCTGTCTTAGGAAAACATCTTCACTAAAGAGTGTGAATCTTACATTTTGTGTAATCACTAACCTGTCAGGACTTGAAAGCCTTCCCCTGCCATTGTCTGGCTTCAGCAGGGAAAGTCCATGTTTATGGTTCCCTTCAGCACTGATTAAGATGACAAAAAGACAATACAACACTTGTCCCCAAAAGTGACTTCTTGGATCCATCAGCAAAATGTTAGAAAGTGGGTACAAAGCCCAAGAAACAGGACACCGAGGCTCTTTAAGCTCAGGGAGTATTACAGAATCTTATCCCAGGCCAAGAATGAGTCACAATGAAAGCTTTTAAAATATAAAACCATCAACCTAGATTTCAATTCCAAAGAAACACATACTTGGCCATGAGGGAACGCTTAAAAAAAAGAAAAAGAAATCAGTCTTAAGCCACTCCACAGGAAAATAAAACCGCCAAGGAACATTCAAATAAAATGATTTACACCCTTCCCCACCTCCCCTCCAATGTGGGTCCGGGCGCCCATCGACACACTTGAAGCCAGTATGCACACTGGCTGAGGCACCCTTCTTTTCACTTAACACGATTTCACGCACACAACCCCAGGCCTGGACTGGGTTATAACTGCACAGTGAGGCCCTTGGGTTGCTGTGCCAATCTCATGGATTCTCCATGATTTCTCTGCTGTTGGGCTCTTGGGTTGTTTGGGGGTGGCTGTTTTGGGAACATGAGGATTTTTTTCTTCCGTTATTTATGCGTGCAAGCACTGTTCATTTCTCTCCAAGAAATGGAAGCTTGATTGATTTCCTAAAATAAGAATGAGATTGTCCCACAATAAATATTTAAGGCTGACCAGGAAGGGCCACCACCATCTGCTGAAATACAAGCCCAGGAATTACTCTGTTAAGCTTTCCAAGCAGAGGGAATGAATAACCATCCTCTACAATATTTGCTCAGCACTTGATAGTTTACAAAGCATTTTCACTTATCTCCTTTGATCTTCACAATAGCCCCAGAGAGGTAGGCAGGGCACGGATTACAAGGATTATTAAAACCCCACATTTTTTCTCTTTCTTAACAGATAAGGGCTCCACAGGCTCAAAGTCACTTGAGGAAAGTAATATAGTTTGGGGACTAAATCTCGGGTGTCTCATTCATTCATGCACATTTTAACGTTGATGAGCTGCCTGTTCCAAGCCCGATGATCTAGCGGTGGGTACAAAGATGAATAAAACAATCCTCGCGTTGGAGGAAGATGGGGTTCTAGCCTGGGGAAAAGAACTAGAAGTAAACAAGTCACTGCTTTGCTTGAGGTGATGAGTGCTCAAGAGAAAGGAACAAAGTGTGGAGAGCATTTCTAATCTCATGTTCTTATTTACAAATACTTGTTCTCTGAAGCAGGAAACAGGGGGGCTTGAAGTTTGACTCAAATCAGATCTCACTATGGGGGATCCTGTGCCTGTGGGAACAGAAGTCTCCTTCATTCGGCATACATTTCCTGGGGTGCTGGGCTAAGCCCAGAAGTCCACGCACAGGCTCCCCTAATTTCCCTCCAAGACACATTAAGTCGGGGTCTCTGCCTTGATACCGGCCTCTCTATCACCCCTGCAGGCCCCCTGCAGTTACACGCAGCGGCTGCGAGTGACTACGGGGTTTTGGAGCATCTTCCACCGCCCAGGATAATTTTCCCAACTAGCGCCCCTTTTTGCGCGCGTGTCTCCCCTCTCCCCTAGCTCTGGGAGACATTGCCCCTTCCTGGAAATTAATTCGCTCGGCCCAGCTCTCTGGCTGTCTCGTTTCGTTTTCATTTCTTTCTTTCTTTTTTTTTTGGTAATGCATTTTGATATTTTCCCCCAATATTTTTAAAAATTAATTTTTAGTTACACAACCAATGGACAGAAGCATTCTCCTTTAGAAAAAGAAGAACGTGTTCTGTCACCAGCAATTTCGCTGAAGCCCCTCCGGGGACCCCCGCGCTGCCCCCGGGTCTTCCGGTACTTTCTATCGCATAGACTCTAGCGGCTCACTGAGCATCAGCGGCTCGCCCCTCGCCAGCCCGGGAGCTGTTCGCGAGCCGCGGATGCAGGCTTTGTGTTTCGTTTTGCTTCGCTCCTCTCTGCAAGCCCAGACCTTAGCACACGGCAAAGGCTTGGAAAAAATACACGTGTGTGTAAAGTTGAATTCAGAGGCAAGTGCATGAATGAGGGCCTGCATCCAGATTCTCCAGGGCCTTTTTAAAAAAAAAAAAACAAAAAAAAACCTCCCTTCCGGGCCCTGCCTCGCAGCACCGCGGTGGTCCCGGCGGAGCCGGGAGAAAACCGTCCCTGCCCGTGTCCCCGGCCCTGCTCCCCGACCCCGACCCGGCCGCTCTCGGCTGCGGCCCCGCGGCGCCCGGCGGGTCGCTGGAAGCCAGGCGCTGGGGACCGCCACAGGTCTCCTCCTCGCCCCTGCTCGCCGCACTTGGGCTCGGGCTGCTCCGCGCATCCCCTAATTCCCGCTTGCCCCACACGGCAGGCGGCATCTCGGGGCGCAGTAGCTGCCCCCCACCGGGTCTGCAGGAAACCAGCGCCGGAGGTCTCAGCCTTAGGGGAGGAAAAGGCGGGCGCGGAGGTCCCCGCCTGGCCAGAGCTAAGGGGAGCGCGGGCGCCGGGCTCGGCCCTGCAACAGGCGCGTGCGGGCCCACCCGGGAGAGAAAAGTCGTGGGGTTTTCTTTTGGGGGGAGGGGGGTGGGAGGTGTCAAAGTTTTCGGGGGAACTTTTCCACTTCAGATTCCACAACCCTGCAGTGCCCCCTACAGAAAGTGGCAGCTGGGGCGGGCGGGCGCCCCTGACCCCCGACTGGCTGCCGCGTCGCGGGAGGCCGCGGCCCAAGCGGACCTGCAGCTCGCCCTTCCTTTTTTTTTTTTTTTTTTTTCCCCTTGTTGTTTTACGGATAAATCTTTTTTTCAGAGCAGAAAAAAACCCGAGCGAGCCGCGCCGCCGCCTGCAGTGGAGCGTGCTCGGCCTCCAGAGGCAGTCGTCTCCAACTTTTCTCCTCCTCACTCGCCCGCACGCCGCGTGCTCAGCGAACTTAGGCTCTGCGGGCGTCCAGATTTGCCTGCCGCGCAACTTCCACTCTTAACTGTAGGCGCCAAGGCCTCTGGCACGAGTTTGCCGCCCGGGGCCCACGCTTCCGAGGCTCGGGCCTCCACGTTCGCCCGCTCCTGGTCCCCGGGCCCACTCGGGGAAGGGAAAACGGGGCGCTCCGGGAGTACCCCGGGAGAGAGGGCGGAGCGCTCCCGCGCCCGGGGCAGAGGGGCAGGGAGCTCCCGCGCCCGGAACGTTGCGAGCAGGGCTTATGAGTGTCGCAGGGGGGCACTCGCGAGAGACGGACAGGAAGAGGGCCAGGGGGAACTCCACAACCCGGGACCACAGCACGGAAACGGCCCGGGGCAGAGCTGCAGTCAGATCCCGAGATGGAGGGGGACGGAGAAGAGGAGTGAGGAGGCCGGGAGGCAGGCCCTGCTGCCTTCCCGGAGGCCGGCAGCCGGCTAGCAGTGGAGAAGCAGGCCGCCCAAGACGGGGGGAGGGGTCAGGAGTTCGGGCCCGGGCCGTAGCAGGCCCAGACACAGCTCAAGAAGGGGGCGCCAGGCGCCCTGGAGTTCATAGCCTAGGCCTGGCTCTGATTGCCTTAGGGGGCCTAGGTTAGGCCCCTGGTGGGGAAACTGAGTCAAGGCCAGGCCTTAGGGCACGGCCTAGACGCTCGAGAGCCACGTTAGGGGTAGAAGGCAGAGATCCTTGAGGGTCTCAGGGACTAAGGGGGGTAGGGGGCTTCAGGGCCTCCCAGTCCAGAGCCGGATTGGCGAGTTAGACGCTTGTAGATCCAAGGTTGGATTGGGGTGGGGGTTCTGGGACGTTGGCTCGCAACGCAAGGATTGGGGGGATTTAAGTGCTTGGAGATCGAAGTTAGGTCTTGGGTAGGGGGAGTCAGACAATTGGAAAGCCTAGGTGGTTATTTGGGGAGGGGTCTTTGCGCCAGGGCGAAGCGCAAAGCTGCTCCTCTTTGGCTCCAGGCCTGAGAGGCCTTGTCAAGAGAGGCTTCGGTGCTGGGTGGGCCGGGCTAGGCCAGTCCAAGAGAAAGAAAGTGAATAAATCAGGATTCTAAGTGGGCGGGGGGCCCCTGAGAGGGGGGTCACAAAGGGTGAGACATGGCCACCAGGCGTTTAACCGACGCTTTCTTGTTGTTGCGGAATAATTCCATCCAAAACCGGCAGCTGTTAGCCGAGCAAGTGAGTAGTCACACCACCTCCAGCCCTCTGCATTCACGTAGCATTGCTGCGGTGAGTCTCCCGGCGGCGTCTCCTACACACGCACCGTGTGCACTGCGGCTGTGTCTGTCTGTCTGTCTCTGTCTGTCTCTGTTTTTAAAAAAAGAAGATAAGACTAAGAATAATATGGATATGCAAGGCCTCTTGGCTAGGGTCCCTGGATGGGGGAAAACCAGCATTAGGCCCTTGCTCCACCTCTGCCTTGCCCTCTCTCCTCACTTCCGCAGCCCTCCCAGTCCCCCCTCCCGCCTCCCCATCGTCACAGCACGACCGGCTGCCTCCAATTTGCATATGTTGTAACTGTAAGATTTGGAAGTGTGGAGCCTTTCGGAAGCCTTTTTGTTTGGTTTGTTTTGCGTCCTCTCCCCACCCCCATATTGGTCCTAAGAGCTGGATTACAGGACCCACCGTCCCAAATCCTTGCAAGTGAGCTCCTCCCTCCCTGAAAGGAGGAAAGAGGTTTTTCCGACCTTGTTCTTTTAACGGCCTCGCAGCCCTCTGTGTGGTCGTGTTCCCTATGAATAATTGCTTCACTGTTTTTCCTGGGGGTTCGTGTTTGTGAAACAGTAAGGTGCTAGGCCCTTCAGTTTTCCATTTCCTAGACAGGAAATTCAGCTTTCCCCTCCATTCGAACTTTGTTTTTTTTTTTTTTTTTTCAAAGCATGGTGTGTATGTGAAAATTAACCTCCGAAATAGCACGTTTTTTTTAAATTTAATTAACCTGAACCATCAGCCCAGCAAGTAGTCTTTTGTAGGGAGGTAGGAGACAGAATACTAATGACTTTGTATTTTGAGGGGGGCTATTTTCCTCTTCTGAGTGTCAGTTTCCTGCTCTGTTAAATGAGGGGTGGGTTTGAGTGATGTATACATGATAACAATTCTTAGCTCTCTGATATCTGAAATGGAAGAATGAAGTTGTGAAACTAGTCACAGTAGGGGGAAGACAGGCGAGGTTCGAATAGAAGCAGTAATGCGGGATGAAGGAGTCATCCCAAGAACAGATCTTTGGAGAGGATACATGATATATACAGCTTTGGGAATCTTACAGTTATTTCACCTCTCAGGGACTGTAGTGCCTTAATTTATTTTTCTTTATGATTTTATCTAAGTGCTGCAGAAAAAAATTGTGCCATGTGTCTTGATTATTGACAGAGGGTCTCTACAAAGACAGTCTTTCCTTTCACTAAGCCACATGTGGAAAATGTCTTTGACCATATTACTCATGGTGAAAAGGCTATTTTAAGTCTTTGTCAGCAGTTTCAGGAATAAAATTAAGTAAACTCAGGTCAAAAAACAGGAACAGTATGTTTGAGTTTTTATTTAGTTAAGAATTTGCAGGTTTTATGTATTTATAGACTGAAAGAAATTTGGTATTATACTGAGAAAAGTGTAACGATGTCTGTTAGCTTGGAAATGGGCTGGTTCCACTGCCAATTTTGAGAATAGCCTGAAATAAGCCAAGAAATAAAGGGTAGAAATGAAAAGCATAAAATTCCTCAGTGGAACTTTATTTTTGTTAAATAAGAAGAATTATATGTTCCTTAATTGGCTTGACGTTTTTGGTACCTCATGGAGGAAGAAAAACTCCCGTTAATGCTTCTGAGGGCTATCAGTTTCAATTGATTGAAAAGATACTGTTTGCTTTTAAAATTTTAATTACATAGATTCAAATTCTTTTTTTTTTCTTTAAGTCAGGTCAAAATGGTTTAAAGACCTGGTGTCTGAGCCGGGCGGCTTTTTGAAAGTGCATCTTTAAGTCAGATCGCTTTTAACAGTGGTTTTCTGTCAGACAATTTAAAATATGTGAGCTAATCAAATAATTAAAAACGGATAGCTGAATTATTCAGTTTGAAAAAATTGATATGTCAGAAAATGCACAAATACATTCAGCTAACAGACAGTTTCTTGAGAACAGATTTCTAAATCAAACCATTTTAAAATAGATAATGCTTAAGTCAGAACATCAAAAAAAATTTTTCTGTATAAGACATACGTTTTAAAATATTGCATACTTATATTAGTTTTACCATTTAAAATCTCAATTCATTAAAAGCAGCCAGGTCATTTATAATACTCTGGTAGTCAATTCAGACTATCTAAAAAACAGATTTTGCTCTCAAACAAAAGTAATTTGCCTCCATTAGAATTGAAAAAGAAAACATGCATTTCTATACCTTAGTTCTTTTCCTCAAAAAACATGAGTATATCATAAAATTCTAAAGCAAATCTATGCTGGAGAATTTAGGGGTGAGGTATATCTTCAGTTTATTTACACATGGATCTCCAGAAACACACATACATGTGCATGATCAAATACCGCAAGATATTAATGTGTCTAAATACAGAGTATAATTTTTTCAACTTTTCTGAAAGTTGGGGAAATTTTATAATAAACGTTTTGGGGGGAAAGTCATATCTAAGACAATTTTTAAAAACTGGAATAACTCTTGCAGTGTTTTTCATTACATATCTAGCTCATAAAAAAATGTAAAAACTTCATCTTTGACTTATAAATTTCAAAATCCATGTATCTTTTCAGACAAAATTATATCTTTCAAATTTGAGTATGGGCTTGGTATTAGATGATAGTAAGAAACTTAATTGATTATAATTAATTAAAGGTGTTAATTTTGTTAGGTCCACTGAAATGTTTAGGGATTAAATGTCATGATGTTTGTAACTTAATTTTAAATAGAAAAAAAATAGAGGAAACAAATAAGGCAGAATGTTAACAGTTAAGTCTCCTGAGGGATATGTGAGGAGACAAACCATTTTCCTCACTTTTCTGTATGTATGAAAAATTATAAATATGACTTTAAAAGAAATATATCTGTCATAATTAAAATATGAGGAAACTATTAAAAAGATAATTTATAAATATATAAGTACAATGCAGGTAACTAAAAAGAGAGTAACCTAACCGGAGACTTTTACTTAAGTAAACAAATCATAACCAGAAACCTTAAGTTCCTAATTAGAAGCAAAAGCTGTAGAAACTGATTTTGCTGTGAGTGTATATTTGTTCCCTCCCAATTAAAAACAAATACCCCTAAAGTAATGGATTAAAAAAAAAATTACAACCTGAATTTTTACATCCTTATTTGAAGACAAAGCTTTGGAAATTGATTGCAGCGTATGTATATGTAGGGCTAGGGGAGTGTTATCTCACACATCTCAAAACAAAGCACATCTAAAACTGTATCATTCAAAATTTTTAATTTGCATTTTCTACCTCCTATTTTGAAGAAAAAACTAAAAAGTTGGTTAGGGGAGTGGGTTGTTCTGTGTGCCCTTACATTCCTGCTAAGATGGTCTGCGGAGCTGTCAGGCAGAAATGTCACAACCAAGCAGGAGTTCAAGGAGGATGTGCAGTGCAAAACATAGAAAATCCCAGGGGCCAGAAGCAGCCTAAAGGTCATTTGTTCCAGCATCCCCATCTGTGAGAACCCCTTGCTCTGTCCTCATGCCTCCCTTGCCCAGCCTCATTCAATGATGGCAATAGAAAATACTACCTCTTACTCCCAAGACCACTCTGCTTGTATTAATCCCACTATGTCTCAAATATGTCTTCCTCCTCCATCCGGTGTCTCATCTTGCCTCTTCGTCTCTAGTAAAGGAAACCCACAGCCTATGGTAACCTCATAGCCCTGTTCCCCCACGCCTTTTCTAGGTTCAGCAGTCCACATTCAGAATGTATGGTTCAGAATTTTTTCCAATGAATGATGTCTAGTTTTTGTGTCATTTTAAAATTTCATCACCAAGAACTGAGCACAATTCTACTTAATTTCTGGTTGTGTTAATATTACTGAAACTAATTGTGAAAAATTACTGGGGTTTGATTTTAAATTATCAGTAATATCCATTTGTTATTATTTCACAGGCACTCTGGTTTTGCCTCAATTTTGTGCACCTACAATGTTTATGCCTCAAGGCAGCATGGAATAAAAGAGCACTTGATTCAGTCTGAGAATTTAGGTCTTAGTCCCACTCTGCTGCTCATTTAGAGTATGTCTTTAGGCCAGCTTTTAATCTCTTCGGATATCTTTTTGCCTCATTTGTAAATTGAGGGGTTTGGACTAAGTGATTTCTAGTGGCCCTATCAATTCCATATTGTGTTCTCAAGTTTTGTTTTAATTTGTTGTTTCTCCTGACCAAGGCACATAGCAACCTAGCCTTAGCTTTAATTTGGAAAGAGAAACCCACACTCAACCATGTTGTTGTGGCTTTTGGCCATGTGTTACTGTCAGAAATCCTTAGAAGGAGCCCAGTTCTGGGCAAAAGTGATTTTGACGGTAAATCAGCCAAGCACAGATTTTAAAGCAGAATTTCATCCAAGCAGTTGCATGCAGCTTGAGTTTAGAAAGCTGAACTGGATTTACAAATAAATAATCAGTGGGGAAAAAATTTTAAGTCTTAAGTGAATGAATGAGAAGTAGATATTGAGTTGATGTTACGATCTGATGAGTTGAGGTGTGAAGTGTAATTTCCTTGGCTCTCCTGGAATGCATTTAATGTAGAGATAGGAGTCGCTTTGTTGGTGTTTACTGCCTGATCTGTATACTTTGCTGTAAAATAATGTATTATCTATAAATGGAAGCTAGAGTTAATTGGTCTTAGATTAGTTTGAAACTAGCACATTATTTTTAATAAAACATGGTATATTTTCAGAAAAAAAGAAATTAAGGATTAACTGGTTATAAGGAACTTGAGGTCCTTATTCAGTCCCAACTATAATATTGGTTAAAATTTATTGAGTGCTTACTCTGTTCCTGGCACTTGACTGAGCCCTTTTCACATATAACCTCATATCGTCCTCACACTGCTCTGTCTGTGTTGTTTTCCTGACACAGATGAGAAAACTGAGGCTTAGAGGCATTGGTACACTTGCCCAATGTCATCCCTCGAGAGAGGTGACAGGGAGCTGAGACTGGAATCCATCCCAGTCTGTCTCCGGAGCCCTGTGTTAACCTACTGGCCACACTGGTATTGGCTGCATTTTCCAGGACTTATGCGGCAAGTCCTGGAAAGTGGAAGGACCTATTGTTTAAAATTTTTTTTTCTTGCAATAGGATAACATCTTTTTCTATCTCACTTTATAGCCTTACCTAGGCAATTTTAACTTGGATACTGAAAGTTCTAAGTTTTAGCCCAGGCCGAGTCTCTGGAAAATTAGTTCTCTATCTTTAGAATCCAAGTATGAAATCATTGTATATTTCTCTTTAGATCTGTTTGCTTTTCTGCTTCTAAAGATTCCATTTGAGCAGTGAGGCTTACTTGAGAATAAGGGTACTTTGTTGGATAAAAGTGAAGCAAACTTTTATTTTGGCAGCAACGGAAATAAAGTAAACATCACTATAGCATAGATCTGTATTTCCAACTAATTTTGCTCAACTTTTCCAGACTTCCTGAGTAAACACAGATGGGTTTCCACTTATTTTTCAGTTTTATGTAGAAAGTTCTTTAGACTATAAATTCCACATGCTACTTGGAGTTTTCAATATTTGCTTGATTGCATGCCATTGGCAGGTCAAAAACCTCCATTTAGACATTATAAAGATTTAGAAGGTGATGATGTGTGGTAACGTGTTTTCATTTGGCTGCATATTGGTCTTTCCTGATGGTGATTCTTAATGTTTTAATTCAGGTCATGACTAAATTTTCTGGTAATTTGGTGGCAGGGAGAGTTTGAAAGCCTTCTATTTTAAGTAGTGAAATGAGGGGTTCTTTGCACATATGACCTTCTGAATTTAATTCCTGATGTGGTATGGTAGTAATGTCCATCACAAGTAATTCCTCGAAGTGTGAATAAAGTGAGAGAGGCATGAGGATAGAGTGGAAGGAGGCCAGGACAACTGGGTCTTCTCTAGCTTCCATTAGCCGGTTTTGTGACTTTGGGCAAGGTGTTTATTTACAGGTGCTGAAGCTGAGTTTTCTTATTTGCGAAAAAGAGTTTTTTCTAGTAGAATGCCATGGATTCTGATTTCACCTCTCAGCAACTAATTACTAGTAGAAACCAAGAGATCAGGATGTGTTGCCTGGTTAATAGTACAAGAAGACGGACTCACACGTAGCACAGATTTTAACCCTGGTTTGCAGTAATGCTTTGCTCAGAGTTTAAATGCCAAGGAGCCACTGCAGATCGGGAAGAAATTGTACAGATTAAGATAGTGGAATTAAAGCTTCTGCCTTAGGTCTATTTTATTAATAAAAGACTTCAGTGCTCTCTTGCTGAAAGTGTTAAGCTTTTTAAAAATAAAAATAAAAATTTTTTTAAGTAAAAGATAAACTAGATTTCCATTTGACACTATCTTCCCCATTAATATTTTCTAGTACTATATGGCAGTGTGTGTGTATAAATATAGTTCCCTTTTTCTCTAATAGCAAAAGGTAGAAAAAAATGAAGAGGACTTAATTTTTATATGGAGGAATGTTGTTTGATTACATTTTTATTGTTGTCATTATTTGATAGTATTTTGGCCCTGACAAACCAATTTCATTTGCACTATTAAAATTTTAAAATAAAGAAGCTATGTTTTTTTATTTTTCTAAATTTACTGCTAAGTGTAAAAAAAAAACCAACACAGTTGATTATTGAAATTCACCACTAATTATTTCACTAATCAATACCATAAAAAAAAAAGGAGAGGGACATAGTTGTTTAGATGGTCTTCATTAGTAAATATCTGTTCAGAAGATAGAGTTCCATGTTGATCTAAAAAAGAATCTTAGTTTTAAATTGAAACTTAATCTTCTGGTTGCTGAAACTGCTGCTTCTCTATTCCCTTTTTTAAAAATCTCTTTCTACTTTGTTTTATTTTGTTTGCTTGATTTTATAATAGCTTTATACATAACTGTGTGCTTTCTAGACTAATAATTATATATGCCAAGCAAATGGTAAGAGTTTTTTCTTTTATTTTACCACCTGTGTCTCTCTCCCGGGAAGAGTGGTTTTCAGCTCTCTATTACCAGGGATAAAGCCATGTCTGTGGGATTTAATTTGTATAGACCTTACATATGTGGTCTCTCAAATATTATCTGAATGCAGTTATAGAGGATTTTTGTGGGTTGCCCCCTTTTTAAATTTTGTTGCATTTGCAGGGCTGATTTATATGTTACAATATACATTTTTTCACACAATAAAATTACATTTCAGCTTTGCTCTCTCCTTTTATATCCCTAAGGAAAATTTAGGAAATGGTATTATATGTGATATTTAATGTTTCTGAAATGAATTAACATATTTTAGTGAAACTCAAGTAAGAGTGTTTTATTTGTTTCTATTGTATTTTAATTTTTACAACTACTTCTGTTTATCTCATTTGCTAAAACAACCACAGTTAATAAAAATGAAAACATGTATTGAAGTAGTTTTTAAAAAAGAAGAAACAGAAGAGGGATCATTTTGTTAAATGCCTTGGTTTATGGATCTTTATTTTTAGTCAATTTAGAATTGCTTAATTGTCGTTTTCTGAACTGACCATACCTTCTCTGTCCGTCTGTCCCCCTCCTTTTTTGCTCTCCCTAACTGGCTGGGACTGATGGGAGCAACATATCTCTTCAGGAGCTGGATGAGGTATTGTGTTTTGAATATTTCTGCATGTTAGGTAATTTTACTGTTTAGAATGATACCTTCTTTAGTCATATAAAATGCCAACAGAACTTATTGATATTTTAGCACTTATTTTGATTACTTATTCTTGTTGTGTTTAATAATTTAATACTTAGCATGAGTTTAATGTATTTTTACACTATGTTGAATTGATGACTTGGTAGGGTTTAGGAATATTTTTTCCAACTCTTGGGAAAGTGCCTCAACTTTGGGAGCAGTGAAGGGTGAATATTTTCTCCCACTTGAAATAAACCAGATTGGTTTTAGGATTATATGTGTGACGTCCTCAATGCCTGAGAAGTGAATAGTGAAGCTCCTCAGGTGGAATGCAAAGGGCATGACACCTGTGCGAAATCCCAAATCTGAACGCAAAGGGAATGACACTCAGCAGGCACTTACTGAGCTAATCATTAGGTGGCCCATGTTCTGCCCCCTTTCAGGCAACAGAATCTGGCCTTTTCATTACGCATTAGCATCTCGCCCAAAAGGTGGACATATTCACAGCACTTTATTCAGTAGCTCTAATACAAGGGTTAGGAGATTGAATTCTGGTTGTTAATGTTTGTATGTCTCTTATTTGTTTCAGAGATGTAGAGGTAGAAATACTTTTCCTGAGGGTAGACCTTTTAAAAAGAGCAGTGTGTGTGTATGTTTGTGTGTTATTTTGTTTGTTTTAATTCAGAAATATGAACCATGAGCTGGGATTAGGATCAGTGTCTTCCAAACCAAGAGGTTCCAAACTAGTAGACTAAGAGCTACCTGTTAGTTCTAAAAACCTTAACTAGTTAATAATAGCAATAGATGGGCGCAACCTACATATCTTCCATTGGGATTGATTAAATAAATTCTGTAGCATCTCTGTAAATGTTCTCTAGCTGTTGGAAAGAGTGAAGTCCATTATAGAATGAGCACCCAGAGGCATCACTATATAGGAACCAAGCTGAGTCAAACTATTGTGGATAATGTGATTCTTGCTTCTTTTTTATTTCTTTTCTTTCAGAAAAATAACTCACATTTATACTTGAAAATGCTGAAAAGATATATGATTTTTTTAGGTTTAATATATATATTAAACCATGTATATGTATTACTTTTATCTTTTTTTTTTTTAAAGCAAGGCCTTAGTTTGTGACCCTCATTACCAGCACCGGCCTTGGCACAGGTGCTTCAGAGATGGGAAAAATCATAGCAGCACACAGAGAAGGTAGTGGCAGTTGCCACAGGTAGATGTATTGACCAAACTCCAAAGTGTTAAGATTTGGAGCCTTAAAGGAGCCACCTTTAGAATAGATGCTGCCCCTTATTGAAGAGTTTGAAAAGATGGATCTCCAGGTATGACCCCAAAAAGGGAGTGTGATGGGGGAAAATACCCGACAATAGAACAACTTAGGTTGAAGAAGCATTTGAATACTTTTACAACAGTAGGCACACAAGGGTCAGAATTACTTGCTGTCATTTGAAACCACAGGTTAAAGGCAGCCTCTCCTACTTCCTCTTCCTAGAAGCTGAATGCCCACTGTGTGAACTGGCAGCCCCTTTTGCTTTTCTCATACTTAGTTTCAGGGTTTTTTAAAGGGGGGTCTGTGTTCTGTTATCAGAGACTACATATCAGAATGCCCATGTTCCCTTTCCCATATGTTTCACGTGTTGTTAGAAATATGCATTTGAACTCTCTGAACTCAAAGTCATAATGTTTTTCATTTGGGCACTTGTGGTCACCTCATCCCCTGGACCATTTCTTGCACCCCTTTTTATTCTTTGTCTGGCACCATTCTATTTTTCGTAAAGTACAGCTTCCAAAATTCTACATGACTTGTATTTTTATTTACCAGCTCCTTGTTCATTCATTCATACCACATAGTTATTGTTGATTTTCAGTCAATAAATAATATGTATTGTCTACTACTGAGTGCCAAGTACTGAGCTAGGAGCTGAGGATGGAGTTGGGGGTGGTGCTCAGTGGGTTGTTACCCCAGGCTGCTGTCAGGCTTTGGGAACAGGGTAAGTGCCTCCCAGCTTCCCCATCTTGGCTAACTAGAAGGCTGCCCCCCTTATTAGTTGAGACCCAAACCATCTTCCCTGACTACTTCCCTTGGACCTCCGAGGGCAAAGTCATTGATGGCTTCCTGCCTACTCAGGGACTTACTACCATCTATCCACATTTGTTGGTCATTCTCCTACTCAAAACTGAGTAGTAAATGCTGCACCTGCGAGGTACTACTGTTCATTCTTCTCCAGAAATGCCAAATAAGATGTTCTCTGAGGAAGAAGCCCACCTACCATTCATTCTCTCATCTCATTTGTTTTCTGTCTAATCTGCTTACCCTGCTTTGACAAGTAATCTCCCAAGTTTTTGGTTTTTTAAATTCTAAATAGGAACTGTAAAAAATTACAAAATATAAATGTCAAGCAATATACAAGCTACAAAACCATACGGAATAGGGAATGCACGGTGACGTGGCAGGATTTGGGGGAGACCACAGACCTGGGCTGGAATTCCAGTTCCAGCACTTGTACTAGTGATTTAGCTTTGAGAAAGCATCTAAACCTGTCTGGGCTGCAGTGTCCATGTTTGCAAGATAGGGGACAGTGCCCCTCTGAGTAATTGCTGTTGGGATTAAAATAGATTGTATCAGTAGCCAAGCTTAGTATAGTACTGACCAAAGACAGGTAGTTATTGCTCCCTCCTTTTTTATTTTTAAGGGTTATATATATTAGTTGAGAAAAAAGGAAAATTGATGAGACTAGCAACATTTATATCTGGATGGTGTGATTCTCTGCTTTTTTTTATTTCTGTATTTATTTACTTTTTTGTATATTTTCAAAATACATTTTGAACATTTCAAATCAAAGAGTTGTAACACTTAAGTGATCACAGGTTAAAGAAAATATAGTACTGACATTCCCTGCTTCACTTTTACCCATAAGCTTGTTCACTCTGTCAAAAAACTCTGAGCTTTCCTAAGCTGCCCATCTATTAGAGAAGTCACCCAGCATCCCAGGCCTAGGAAGTTATGTGTGTGCTCATGTGCAAATGAGAGCTGCCAGGCTGAAATTGTCAGTGTCCCTTTTGGATTTCTAAAATATCCATTGCCTCGACAACCCAGAATTGTCAGTATTGTTTCATATTATGCATTACAGCCAAACTTTAGTTCAGTTTTTTTAGATGGTGGGGAGTTAGAGGGTCTATCTCATTCCTCCAACCTCTACAGAGGCTTTGCCATTTCCTTCATCTTACAGTACACTAAATCAACCTTCTTATAATGGCAGGGTTTTATAAGAGTAAGAAGGCCATATACTCTTAACAGCAAGATTTATAGATAAGAGAGTGTGTATGTAAGAGTGAGTGTGCACAAGCATGTGTGCGTGTGTGTGCGTGTGTGCTCCTTCCATAGATGAAGAATTTGTCCATACTGCTTGGTATTCTTTAGAGAATATCGAAGTCTGAATAATGTCAATGTCTAAAAGGGATTGGGATCAAAAGATAACTTTAATGACACCAGCAAGAAAACTATTTGGTTGTACAGCTTTGGGCATCCATTGGGATTTTCCTGCCTTCATTATAATGTTGAGTTAGATTACTGTGGGTTAGGACAGGCACACCCCATAGTTCAGGGAGGGCAGAGCTACAAATCAAAGAGAAGATTTCTTAAATGCTTAATCCTTATAACTGCATTTTTGTAAGTTATCATCTTATTTACAAATCTGGAAAGGTTTTTGATGTCCAAAGCACAAATTCATTTAAGAAAAGCTTCAGTAGCCAACATCATTTGTTTGGCCGGGGAACAGAGTTGAAACTCAGCAGGGATAAGTAATAAAAAATAGTTTTTTGAAGGTCTGTATTGAATAGGGTGGCAATTTGAAAACTGATACATTACTGGATCTTAAAAAAATAAGACATTTTCAAATGGGAAGTGAGATTTCTGAATTTGAAAGTGTGATTATTTTGTACTTAAAATGTATTTTTATGTTCATATATTTTATTTATTTATTTATTTATTTATTTTAATTTGCATATGGGCAGGAGGCACCAGAGATCGAACTCCAGACCTCCAGCACGGCAGGTCGGAGCTCTGCCTGCTGAGCCACGGCAGCTGCCCTTTATGTTCATATTTGTTTCCATTCAAAGTAGTTGACATTTATCTTGGATTATGTTTCCCCTTCCCAGAAGGGCTGTCTTTGTTTTTAATAGTACACACTGTGGCACAGATTACAAATCCATACCATTAAAAGAAATAACACACTTATTCTCAGTAGGGCCACATTTTGTTATCATAATGAGCTATTGCTATCAACTCTATCATGAAGGGGACAAATTATTCCCTATTTTAAGTTTGCAGTTCCAAAAGATCAGAGTTACTTTATTGGCAGAATCCTGATGCGGCATGTAGGAAAACTAATGTGAGATAGGTGGGCTGATACCTGCCCCTCATGTAGGATCTCCTAATTAGCAAACTTCCTGAGTTCTCTTAAAAGAGTGTGTTCTCCCCAGTTTCAATTCACATGCAGTTTTGGGGGAATACATTAATGAGTGAAAACAAATGCTGCTTAAAATAGTTGAATCCACTTCAACTGACTTTCTAATGGTTTATAATTTCTCATTTGTTCAGATAAATTGGTACTAATCACAATACATACAAATTTAGATAGTCACAGAGAGATACCATCTTTCTGTGTTTATTTTAATTTGATTTGTACTTGTAAACATAGAAAATAAGTGGAAAATAAGATCATGGGTTTAAAAAACTATGAAGTCACTATAAATAATACAAATGATTAAACTATTAAAGCATGGCATGCTAATATAATATGGTGTGTTAGATAGTAAACTGGCATAGTGGAAATTCTATAACCCATGAAGAAATGCCTTAGAAATTTTAGTTTTTTGTGGAGTTAGAAGTTCAAGTTCTGTTCCAAGCAAACCACAAATCCAAATCCAAACAAAGTACCTGCAGTGAACTGGGTATGTGGCATGTACCCCTCCGTGTATCTTCCATGGAGCTGCCCACCCCCCACCCTACTTTGTTGACTCTAGCAGAATTTCTGAGGAGTAACTAGTGATGCCCATGATTATCTGCAGGCAGGCCCTCTTGTGTATGCCTGCTTTAGAGAGGACGAGGTGTGCTCCTCATTGTATATCATAGATGGTCAGCAAGATGGGCTGCTTTTTATTGACACTTCTTTTCTCAGCTGGAGCCTTGTAAACCTGGAAGCAGTTTGTGGGAACTGGATCATAGAGATGTGTTTTTCTTTGTTGGTTTAGTCTGTTGTCCTTATTTCTTTTCTTAGTAAATTGCAGTTATACTTCATGTACCTGCCAGAGTGATTGGCAGCTTGTGAAGTGGACAGGGCTTCTGGAATCACCTGCTAGCTTTGTGACCTTGGGCAAACTTCTTCACTCTTCTGAGTTCCAAAGTCCTCATTTATGGATTGGAATCTGAGTTCCTAGTTCATCTAGGTTTTGTGAGGAGTGAAGTCAAATCCCCTTAAGTAACTCTTACAAGTAAACAAGCCAGAGGTGGCCATGGCTGAGCATGAGCCCTTCAGGTATCCAGAGTCTGGACATTGCAGTGCTAGAAGTCAGACTGTTTGTGGAAGGACTGAAACTTTGCCAGGGCTGTAGGGACTCTGAGCAGTTCATCATTGTGGCCACCATCGGAAACACAGGTGCTCTAGAGCAGGGGCAGGACCCAGACCCAGGCTAGTGAGGGTGGGGATGCCGGGCACCAATTTGCTTTTAGGAATTTTGCTTTGAACTCTGTATTCAGGATTTAGGCCTTAGTACTTGAAGAATTCTTTAGATTTAGGCTTTTCCTTATAATATATTTTTTACCCTTCATGTGTAGATTTTTAACCTTTGCCTTTTTATTTCTCTATTGTTAGAAAAGAAAACAAGTATTTGCTAAATGAATGAAAAAATAAACAGATATATGCAATAAATGCAGGGAGGGAAGAAAAGCAAGACACATTTTTCATCGATTTCTACATTGTGATTTAGAAAATGTGCTAAGTCTTACCTTTAAGGTATATAGACTGTTTTCTATTATTTTTTTAATCCTAAATTGGATCTTTTGAAACTGGCATTTCTTAGCTCCAGACGGTACCACAAGATCCTTGCAACATGTTCGCTGCTTTCAGGCAAGAGAACAGCTTAACCAAACCCAACCCATGATTTCCTTTCCATTCTTAAAAGCTTTCTAAAGCAATGTGTTATAGAGTTGAAGTAAACAATAACTATTGATATCATTTCAAAATAAGTGAAAATATTGCCAGTGGGCATTTAACCAAAGATAAGAAATGACAGTGTAAGATTGCTTCTTGATTTTAAAGATTGCTTTTGCCTAATGTTGAATAATTTGCTAACCGTTTTAGGCCCTTCTTTCACACATTTTAACACATCGTTAATGGTCTTGTGACTAGGAGAACTGGATTAGCCCAGTTTTCAAAATAAGCTAAGTGTATGTAAGCAAATCTTAGTACTGTAAGAAGCTTTGTGTTCTTTCCCTTTATAGCCTAGTATTTTTGGTTTTTTTTCCAATTTGTGTCTGATCACAATAACTGTTGGTTCATACCTTTCTTAGTGCTAGAACTAAGAGTCTTCCTTTTAAGGATCTTTTGTTGACTTTCTCATTACATTTCCATAGCCAGATCAAGTCAAATTCATGTTCACAAGTATGTCCAAGGAAGTTAAGAGCTGGTGCATGAAAAGATAGGAAAACAATTCCAAATGCTAGCAGTCCCAAAAGCAAGTTTATAATACAGGCAAGTGCATTTATTCCTGCATTTTTCTATCTTTTTAGGGAACAACATTTAAAAGGAAATGAGAGCATGTTTATCTAAATTGAACTTGAATAACTGTTTTTAATGTTGCTTTGTTTCCCTGCAGCTTGCTGATGACCGTATGGCTTTGGTGTCGGGCATTAGCTTAGATCCTGAAGCTGCAATTGGTGTGACAAAACGGTTACCTCCTAAGTGGGTGGATGGAGTGGATGAAGTAAGTTGAATGTTAGTTTCATGTTATTATTATTATTTTTAACTTATGTTGAAATTAAAAATATTTTAAGATGTTTTCCATAAAAATTAATTTAGCTCAACTTGAATATGTGTCTCTGAAGGTACTTCAGCCTTAGGTTTATTCAGTTTACACACTGCAAGAAAAGGCTGTCTGAGTATGTATGTGTATTAATGATTTCGGCTTTAGTCATTGGTAGTGATTGCCTGAACTATTGGAAGAAAACAAAAAAAACATACAATCAAGAGGAGTGGTATTTGAATTTCTGGTAACTTGAATTAAAAGCTGCTCTGCACCAGCAAGCCTGCAAGTTTGTTGGACTGTATTTTGTCTCCTGAGTGTAGCTGGTGTCTCTGAGGCAGACAGACCTGCCAGGCTTCAGCAGAGCTCTGGTGATTTCATTTGTTTAGATACAGTATGATGTTGGCCGGATTAAACAGAAGATGAAAGAATTAGCCAGCCTTCATGACAAGCATTTAAACAGACCCACCCTGGATGACAGCAGCGAAGAAGAGCATGCCATTGAAATTACCACGCAAGAGATCACGCAGGTAAGGATGGAGAATGGTGGCTCCAGGTCGAAACAAACATTTTCCAGCATCCAGCCCCTCAAGGTTCTCTCAAAGACCACTGTAAAGCTGTATTAAGTAATAAGGTATCCCCATGCTAAATCCGATTGACATGAAGTTTCCTGGAGTTTCAGTTCCCAGCCTAAGCTTCTAAAAGTGACTTCAAGAGACCTGTAACTCCTTCACTTATCAGCGTACCTGCATGATGTCTTGAAGATCTATGGGCCATTTTTCAGTTATTGGTAGATATTACTGTGGATTGATGAAATGAAAATTAATTTCAAAGCCTTACTGAGTTCAATCATTTGATTTTAAAATTATGGTTTCTGTCATATACTAGTCCTTGAAAAGATTTTTATTTGAAAATATGGTCCTCATAATTGGAAAGGTTGGGAGCTCTTGCTCTAGCCTGAGTATATTAGCAACCTAGAAAAACTTAGTATTCTTGAAAAAATTCTTATAAAATATTGTTTGACTTTTTTTTAAGGATGACTAGTGTTTACATTTTTCATTTGTTTAAACTCTGGGGTGCTAATTAACTGAGGAATCTTATGTGGTTCTCTGGTAAAAGCCTTGAGGTGTTAGAATGTTTGAGTTCAGGCTCCTAATAATTAACATTGACCTGATACTCCTTTAAACCTGGGCCTCTCCTGTTCTCCTCTGTGAAATGGGAATGATAATGGGGATTTCTGCCATAGTGGGCCCTGCTGGGGATGAAGGAAGAGAATACAGTGACCCAAGACTCCATGGTGTCACCACCTAACAAGATGTGTGCAGTCCCTGGCAGGAGGCAGGCCTCATGCAGCATCTTTTGGAGCTACTTAAACCCTTCACGGTGTGCGCTTAGGGCTGTGCTTACTTTTCTCTGTGTTCTCTGTAACACCTTGCGTGAACAGAGTGTTTTATTTCTCACTTCAAACCTGGGGCTTTGGGAGCATTAGTGGAGAGTTTTCTTTGCCCACCTGGGTGTGAACCGCAGGCTGCTTCTTCCAGCTCTTCCACAGGGGCCAGCGTGCAGTACGGGCCCTGCCCAGCCGAGCTCGTGGGGCCTGCTCCGAGCAAGAGGAGCGACTCCTTCGCAATGTCGTGACCTCCCTGGCTCAGGCTCTGCAGGAGCTATCCACCAGCTTCCGGCATGCACAGTCGGGCTACCTCAAACGTGAGTGTCTTGGGCCCATCACAGGGATTTTGAATAATGCAAGTTCCCAGAGCTAGAAGGAAGGAACTTCTTTTTTTTCCTTCTTCCTTTCTTTGCTACTCCTCCATTTAGTCCTGTCCCTTCTATTTCTAGCTTTCGAGTACATTCACACCTTGTACTACAAAAGAAAGCCCTGCCAACACCCCCATACCACCATGCACATCCCCCATCCCCCCCCCTCGCCTCCTTGTGAATCCCCTCCCAGATGCCCTGGGCTTGGATCATTGTAAAAATGAGAGGCTAGGGGTGAAGGGCACCCCAGGGCAGGTTGAGGCTGTGGGGAAGGGGCACCAAAATAGTTACTTTCTAAGAAAACAAAATTTATTGTATTAATCTTGAGGAATTTGAAAAGTCGGTTTAGCATATTTGAAAAACTGTTGCTTTCTAGGTGTTGGGGGTGGAGGATTTACTGCTTATAAACAGGTAAAAATAGTTATCACATTAAAGCTACATATTTGCATAACAACTAAAGTATTTGAGAGTACCTGAAAACCTTTCCTAGGAGTAGCTTGAACACTTCCTTTGCTAGCACTACGATTTGCTCCTCTTATCTTTTCTTCCTAAATGTTCAAAGCCACATTTCAGCTACATCCTCATTCAAATTACCTGGAAACTGAGTTGCTTTTTTCCCATTGTAGTCCATAATCCCCCCCACACACATTCTCCCCCAAATCCCAGTTCATCCTCCTGATAACTGGCATATTTATATTTTAGTTGTATTACTTATAAAATTTGATTAGGACCATTTGGAAGTCTCACTAGATGCTTCTCAAAAGATTTCTTTCTCAAAAGAAATACTGATTTAAAAAAAAATTTTAATAGCAGTTGGATTAAATATTACTATTTCATTTATAAAATAAACGGTTGTTAGTGGAATTTTTGTCTTGGCATCAAATGAAGAGGACACATTTGCAGTGTTGGCTTTGTCCTGAATAACCCAAAGTGCTCACATATTATTGCCTGTTTACAATCCTTGACTCTTCTCCCACCCCCATTGGAGAGAGGCTTCTTTTAAAGTTGCTAATAATATCCCCATTTTGACTGTTGAGTTTTACTCTAGATTTCCCCTTTTTAATGGTGGAAGAGTAACCAGGATGGTTTACGTGTTCAAGTAAAGTGAATTCCTATCTATGATAGGCATGAAGAATCGAGAGGAAAGATCTCAGCATTTTTTTGATACATCAGTACCACTAATGGATGATGGAGAGGATAATACTCTTTATGATCGGGTATGTGAAGGGGCTGCAAATTTACTGCTGTACATTTGCACTTCTTTCTGTTTCTTTTCTTTTCAAAGACCTTGTGCAGTCCAAATGTATCAGCATTGTTTCCCCGCATGTCCATCGAGTAGTTTCTGCAGCAGGCTGAAGAACAAGCGTGGTCATGCTTCTTCCTTTTCAAAGGCTGCAGGGGGACCTTGGCACTCTGCTCTCTAAAGTCTTTGGGAACGCAGTCCGCACGTGTCTCTCTTAGAAAAAGCCCAGAGCAGTGCAGGGTTTTGCCACTTGGTCCTTATATAGCTGCAGATTTGGGGTTCTCTCCTCATCGTCTTTGGGCTGGCCCAGGCCAACAATGCTTTAGAGCTTACTTGTTTTAGTAATTTGAATCTTTGCTGTTAGGGGAAAAAATCTCTGCCCGTTGAGGGCAAAATGTTGTTTCTGTACTTTATGGAAATACTTTCAGAATTGATTTTATTTAAATTAAATTTAAAATCGTATACCATAGTGTTCCTGAAGAAAAAAAAAATCTAACCCATACACTCTGTCCTTTTGTTGCTAGGGTTTTACAGCCGACCAGTTAGTGCTGGTGGAGCAGAACACGCTGATGGTGGAGGAGCGGGAGCGGGAACTCCGCCAGATCGTCCAGTCCATCTCTGACCTGAATGAGATCTTTAGGGACCTGGGAGCAATGATTGTGGAACAGGTGAGGGGCTCCACTGTTCATAGTAGTGGGTTTGCGTGCTGTGATGTCTACTCCTTCTCCACACTTCTTTGATCCTGCACTCCTTTCGGGAAAAAAAAAAATTAAACCCATGCCTCTACAGTGTATGTCTGCAAATTATATACTGTCATTCCATAAAGACATATCAGTAAACCCTTTTTTTAAATTAAAAAAAAAAAAACGTAGATAGTTTTAATATTCTCTACCTGTTTCCTGAAGATCCTCATCCAAGAACCCCACTTTGGAGACCTGGTTAATTCTGACTGAGCTTCACAATGATTCTGGCAGTACTATAAGAGTTCCCTTCTAATTTTGGCGGGTTATTGTGTAACGGCAACTGGAGTCACTAGCTTTCAAGTAGAATTAAACTGTTTGTTCGCCGTTAAAATCTGATTAGGGTATTTTATTATCTTGCCAGCAGGGATTTATGTCCTGATCCCCTCCCTGAATCCAACTGCAGAATGGAGCGTTTAGGCTATGGAAGATCTAGTTATACTAATTACTTCAGCGGTTTCCAATGAGCCGCTATCTCTTCTAATGTCACGTGTTTCCATTAAGAACCCTGGTCAACCATACAGCCCAGTGGTCCCTCCTTCCTCTTTGAATCAAGAGATTACTCAATTAAAAAAAAAATTCTCCTTGAGGTAAATTGTTAAATTTTTTGATGGTGGACTAGAGCTTAAAGTTCTTTGCTCTGACCCATGCAGACCTGTGGTCACGTTTATAGCAGTGACAGTTTGTGGATCTAATCATAACCAGATTTAGTTGAACTGGCATGCTCTGATTACTTGAATCTAAGTATTTAAGTAGCAAAAAAGAGTGCAAAAGCTAGCCCTTCGTTGCCAAGAGCCTATCTCCACTGAACCATGTATTTTTTAAAGCCCCTGTAAGTCTGAATGTGGCATATCCTATAGTGGGTAAATCCAAAGAAGAAACCTCAATTTGTCAATATTTCTTTCTCATGAGCTAGACTTTACTGTGACTAGCACAGCACTCTACCATTGAGTGCCTTACACTGCTTGATGATGGACTCCAGAGGTTTCATTGTGTACCTTTACAACTGTTTTACTGTTAAGTAAAACAGATAATCCTGTGGATAATGATGTCTGCAATTTGCATATCTCATTTTGGAAGTTCCATTTTCCTAGTTGCGGTTGTTGATCGCCTATAACTGTCATTTATTATTCAGGGTACAGTCCTTGATAGGATTGACTATAATGTTGAACAGTCCTGTGTCAAAACCGAAGATGGCTTGAAACAGCTTCACAAGGTAATAACACAGTGTACAGTAGTTGAAAATTTTAGGAGCTATCATCAAATATCATTTGTTAAGAGGATTCTCTTCCATCATAACTGTTTTAAGCATTCTTGTTTATTGTCAGCTTACATTATGGAAGTGAAATAAAAATGCATGATATTGTTTTATTGACAGCCAACTGTATGGGTTGTTGCCATTATATTGCAGTTAATGACTTCAGGTGTACCTCATACTTCAATCTGAGATTGCTGAGAACTGTATTCTGTGACAGAATTTCCAAAGGGATTGGGGTTTTCTTCCCTCTAGAGAATATTTCATCTTTTCTGAGTCTTCCTGTTTCAGAAATTCAGTCGAATGGGCATTTGCTAAAATATGCATTGAATATCTGTCGTGCTTGTTACTGCTGACTCAAGCTTCTCTTGTTGTGACATATTTTTGATGAGTTGCTGGTAGGAGAATAATTCTGGAGAAGATAAAAAATCTAATTTTCCCTTTTAATTATCACAGCATATCTGTGTATTACCTTGAGAAAATAAAAGTTTGTTGAAGTGTGAGCACATTAGCTCGCTGATTTTTTCTTGAAAACATGGCTATTTCAGAAATATTTTTCACGGTATTTGTTCATTTCCTTGAAAAAATAAATGGAAAGCATCTTAAAAATCTTGTAATCAGTTATGGGACTCATATGCTTAACCTGTTGAGGGTGCCTCATCTATAATTAAGTGCCTGTTTTGTTTAAAAGGAATATCATAATGCACAAATACGATCAATTCTGTCCATTTCCAGTGGTGTTTCTAGCCATAGAATGCGTGTTTTTCGATTTTCACTAATGTGCTGCTTTGTCATTTTTCTGAAACCGGTCGCTTCCTATAGCAGAGATAGCCCCATCTAATAGTATCAGACTTACAAAAAGTGAGACCATGCAGAGGCTCTTCGCTGTCTCTTCCATGTTGGAGAGAGGCTCGGGGATCTCAGTGAAGAGAGAAGGCTTGCCAGGCCAGCGTAGAGGGCCTGGGATGCCTTTAGGTTGATTTGGTTGCTAAGTCCTGTGTGTTCAAAAAGCAAAAACTGACTTTAGTTTCCCACTCTGTAATAACCACTTTTTTTCTTTTAATGCAATTTTATTGAGTTATATTCAAATACCATATAATCATCCAAGGTATACAATCAGTGGTTCACAGTGTCATTATGTAGTTGTGCATTTATTATCACAATCCATTTTTGATCATTACTCCAAAAACAATAAAAATATAAATTAAAGTAAAAACACCCAAAACTTCCCATTCCCACTATTCCCCTTATTATGTATTTACTTATTGTCTTTATTTTCTTACTCATCTGTCCATACCCTGGATAAAGGGAGTGTCAGTCACAAGGTTTTCAGAATCACACAGTCATGCCTTAAAAGCTAGGTAGTTATACAATCATCTTCAAAAATCAAGGCTACTAGATTACAGTTCAGTAGTTTCAGGTATTTTCCTCTAGCTACTCCAATACCCCCAAAACTGAAAAGGGATATCTGTATAATGTATAAGAAAACCTCCAGAATAACCCCTCTACTCTATTTGAAATCTCTCAGCCACTGAAATTTTATTTTGTTTAATTTCTCTTCCCCCTTTTGGTCAAGGAGTCTTTCTCAATCCCTTAATACCAGGGCCAGGCTCACACTTGGGAGTCAGGTCCCACTTTGCCAAGGAGATTTACACCCTTGGGAGTCATGTCCCACATAGGGAAGATAGCAGTGAGTTTATTTGCAGAGTTGGCTTAGAGAGTGAGGCCACAACTGAGCAACAAAAGAGGTTCTCTGGGGTGACTCTTAATTATAAAGTAGTTCTAGCTTCTCTTTTGCAGGGATAAGTTTCATAAGGGCAAGCCCCAAGATCGAGGGCTTGGCCTATTAAATTAATAGAATTTAATTGCGAGAATATCAGGTCTTCCCCAGATGGGAATGTTTAATATTTCCACATTTTTACCCAGTCCTCAAGGGGACTTTTTTATCTTCTGCCCAGATTACTCTGGGATGTATCAGAGCATCACACTAACCTGTATAAACCAACAAGATCTCACTCTCTATTCGAAGTTTCATGTAATTATGGTGTTTGATTAAACATATAAGATAAATTAGATAGTGTGCTACAGAAAATTTTGTACCAAATAAACATCTCCTCCTTTGGTCTCGCACAGAACTTGAAATTTTAAAATATAGTCAATATAAAAAAATATATATATAGTCAATATCATCCTTTACCCTTTAGTTGGATTTACCTTAGTCCTAACCAGAAAAGCTTCATTCACATTTCTAATTGAAGTCTGATCTCTTTTTGAGCTTTTTTAACTGTTACTGTATGGGGTAATAACTGATTTTCATAGCTGCAGAGCTCCAGCTCTGAGTGTCAGGTGTCATGAAGATACCTGAAGTTCCGGGAAATGACTGAGTTATATGCAAAGAGCGCAGCACCTCAGAATTTAAAAATAACAAAATAACCAGGGTTTGATATGCTGCTGAGTTATTATGCATTGTTTTTGAAGTTTCTTAAATAAAAACTAGTAAAACATGTTTTGGAATATAACAGATAAAGGGAAGTATATTCCCTGCAGGAATGTACACATCTAGAGGGAACTAAAAATTTTGTTTTATGTTCTACTTTTTAAATCATTTTGAGTGGTTTTAAAGCACATTATTGAGTATTGGTTTTTCCCTCGTATACCAGGTTACTCATTAGAAAAGTGAGCAGGCTCTGTCTTAATCTCTCTAGTTACACTGCTGTCAGCAGCACAGGGCCATGGCATGATGGCATGATCCACAATGATTGAGGCCTGGGGAGCTGCTTCCTGCGGACCAGACTCTCAAGAGGGTCTTCCTGTGGTCCTGCTGTTTCCTCCGATGCTTGCTCCTCCTGGTGGGCGGGTGGGTCCACTTGGGAAACAAAATTGCCAATCACAGGGTTGGCTGGGAATGTGGACACTGAGCAGAAGAGAGCAAAGTGGTCTTAGTAAATATTTTCCCCATGCTGCCTCTCCTCCTCCTTCACGATGAAATGCCAGTGTCTGTGAAAGGTAGGGGCCTCCAGTTCTCCTTTTATGGGGTGGTCTGTACCAGTCACCAGGGATGCAGGCATTAGCACCTCCCTGCCTGATGGCCATGCTCTAATCTATAGGGCTGCCGCTCAGCTTCTAGCGTAATGTTTATGGGTGAAGAGATGTTTAAGGTAGGGGACCCTTATCTCCACGTTGAGCTTTTGGAGGTTCCTCTGTGGGTGCCATCAGTAGTATATGGAAAAGTTAGTGCAGATGTGTTCTTTCTGCACATGGCATCCATGGGCTACACCTGTCACTTTTTATTTCCAAAGATAATTTTCTTTTCATTCCCAAATGCAAGGGAGATATAAAACGACCCTCTTTGGGGCCATCAGTTCCATATGTAATGAAACTGGTACTTCAGCCAGTTATTTCATTTCATGGTAGAGAAACAGTACTTTTATCCAAAGAATTGTGTCCTAAAATGAGGTTTTACTGAAAGCATATGTCAGTACATTTGGTAGAAGGAAAACCTAGGAGAAGCAGGTCTATTGGGATCTGAAAGCATTATTTTTTTTTTCCATTCTACATATATAATCAGTAATTCTCGATATCATCACATAGTTGCATATTCATCATTTCTTAGAACATTTGCATCAATTCGGAAAAAGAAATAAAAAGACAACCGAAAAAGAAATAAAACGATAACAGAAAAAAAAAGATTATACATACCATATCCCTTACCCCTCACTTTCATTTATCACTAGCATTTCAAACTAAATTTAGTTTAACATTTGTTGCCCCTATTACTTATTTTTATTCCATATGTTCTACTCATCTGTTGACAAGGTAGATAAAAGGAGTATCAGACCCAAGGTTTTCACAATCACACAGTCACATTGTGAAAGCTATATCATTATTCAATCATCATCAGGAAACATGGCTACTGGAACACAGCTCTACATTTTCAGGCAGTTCCCTCCAGCCTCTCCGCTACATCTTGAATAACAAGATGATATCTACTTAATGCGTAAGAGTAACCTCCAGGATAACCTCTGGACTCTGTTCGGAATCTCTCAACCATTGACACTTTGTCTCATTTCATTCTTCCCCCTTTGTCTCATTTCACTCTTCCCCCTTTTGGTGGAGAAGGTTTTCTCAATCCCTTGATGCTGAGTCTCAGCTCATTCTAGTGTTTTTCTCAATCCCTTGATGCTGAGTCTCAGCTTATTCCAGGATTTCTGTCCCACGTTGCCAGGAAGGTCCACACCCCTGGGAGTCATGTCCCACGTAGACAGGGGGAGGGTGGTGAGCTTGAAAGCATTAATTTTTGACTTTTCCTGCTATCCTTAGTCTCAGTGGGAGATTTCAAACAAGTACCTTAGTAAGTCCAGAGTAAATAAGTGGTTCCATGATCATGAGACTTTTTGCTTCATGTTGACCGAATTAGCTTGAATTGATGGATGGATTGTAACTGTGTCACCTGTAGCAGAGATGCCCATCACTGTGCATTCAGAAATGGAAACCTAATACTAGAAACAAGTCCTGATTTTGGATTTTTGGAAAAATTACTGCCTTTTCCCCTCTCCTCTTTCTGTAGGCAGAACAGTATCAAAAGAAGAATCAGAAGATGCTTGTGATTTTAATATTATTTGTCATCATCATTGTCCTCATTGTGGTCCTGGTCGGTGTGAAGTCTCGCTAAGTGGTATTCTTGTGGGTGCTGCACATGTGAACTTCTGGTGTGAGTGCTCAGCCTGTACCCCCTGGCTGCCTGCGGAGGCCCAGCCTGGAGGGCCTGCATCTGGGCAGGAACAGCTCCATCAACTTCCTGCTGCAGGTCACCTTCAAGGGAAGGGGCTGGGCTTTGACTTTTCCTTCATTGTGAAGAATTTAAGAACCTTGATACTGCTGCAGAATGGAGATTGGGTCTGTGATCAGTTATAGTATATATATATATATATTTTTTTGTTTTAAAAGAAAAGAGAAAATGAGTTGCAAGTTTACAGGCTCATGCAGAAGCTGTTAAGTATTATATGTGTATATGCTATTTTTTTAGTAGTCATGTCTGAGCAGCATGTTAAAATAATTTTTGGAAAATACTTTTTTTTAACTGTCTGGTTTTTAAGAAATTTGGTACCAAAAATTTATGAGCAGAGGCAAGAATGCCTCTTCATCTTCTCTACATATTTTCCAGTTGAAAACAAACTGAGAAGTCCTTTAAGAATTTATAATCCGTTCCCCATTAACTTAATTTAGCTTTTCCATCACTGTTAATGATCAAGAGTAACAAAGTGTGAAAAATAAGAAACCATCATTGATGTTAATTAACACATTTAGATGGGCCAGTTAAAACAGCTTCATAAGTTTAAATTAATTGTAAATGGTGTATTTTTCATTTAAAATTTTTGCACTGCATTTTCTACTGTAAACCAAAAGGGGTTTCTAAGCAACACCACCTAAATTTTTTAAGTTGGTGATTTGAACTAAGCTCACATTAAAAGGAAGCTTGGCAGTGTCATGATAGTCACCAGACTCAGGCAGTGTGTGTGTCCCCATGGCTATTCCCCGGCAATCCTGGTGTAAACCATTATTTATTCACTAACTACATAATGACTGTTCAAATCAGACTCCATTTAATGAGCTGTGAATTTACACAGAGGCCATTTTAAATGGGTCACCCCATTTAGGATTCGTGGATCTCAAATTATTAACCAAACATCACTCCATTTCAAAGTAAAATATTCCACCAGTGGTTTGATTTATCGGCTCTTCCATGGCCACTTAGCAATGCCTAGAGAGTAGACATGCTTCTGAGGGTTGTGAAAGCCTTGACTAAGGAATCTCTTGTATATGTGAGCATGGATCAGATCACCAGGGTAGGACTTTGTCGTTTACTTACCTGTTATCAATACGGTGCTTGGCTGTATTCCTGGAACTAAAGAATAATGTGAAAGTGATGATAAATTTGAAAAATGAAGAATGAAGTTCTTGTGTTAATTGGTTCTGAGACAGTGGTATACTTGTAATGGTCTTTGTGTAATTATTGATGGCCTTCTATTGTTTATGTCTTTCTTAAAAAGTTTAAGAAGAGCATAGCCACATTAAATATGGTATGTTTTATTTGGATCAGTCATGATATTTCTCTCTAGAATTCACCTTAAAGTTGTTTCTAGAATTGTAAACTCAAGTCCGAAGTATAGCAATATTTGCATTGTCCAAACAGATCATGGCCTTCACACCCAAACCCCTGCCACAGCCTTCCCTTCCCAAGTTGTTCATACTGCCAGGTAGCCACCAATTTTCTTATTACTGACTTGGCCTTGGAATTATCTAAATGTGTCCCCAGCATTTCCGGAAGTAGCATGGTATTTCCTGACCAACAGTTATTTATTAGCAAAGAGGGTCAGAGGATAAGAATCCAGGCCCTCCTCCTTCACTCCTGCAAGGTGGGGATTCTACAGAGCTTCGGGATATCAGCTCTTTTAACCCAGTGGTAGGGAGTTTCAGAGTTAAAAAGGCTGCTCTTGGGAGTAGGGCTGTTCAAATCAGAGGTTTCCTTCAAAGTCAGTCTGTGATGGCAGTACGGGATTGCTGTGTGGCTTCTCAAAATGAGTTTTAGTAACCCTTAAAGGAAACAGACCCTTTAAGAAAGGAGTACCATTTATTTGTATTTATTTTCAGAATGTCTAGGGTTGGTTTCTGCCCACCCCATTTGGGTAAAATAACGGATCTGATTAGAAATTGTTTTAAGGATCTCATGTCGGGATGGGGGAACTGTTGCCCATTTTGACTGAAACCAGTGCAGTGCCAGCTCTGTATTGCTGTAGCCCTGGTGTCAGAAGGCACTGGCAGCAAAGAATGGCCTGTGCCCCAACTCATTGGGGCCCTCCAAACAGTTTTTTTCTATTGAGCCTTTACGTAGGGAAAGATCAGTTACACTTGAGGAAGCAAAAGAAAATTAATAACCGAGTCCTAGCACCTCAGGGTGATTCTTTTTACCTGCATATAGCCATTGTCAGGCTGGGGTCACAGCCCCCTCTGTGTCCTGGGGTGGAGAGGAGCAATGCAGGAGTTTACTGTTATTTCTTCAGCGAGCTTGCTGATCTTTCCTGAGATTGTAACTGAAAACTGTCTCTGTTTTGTTAATTGTGGGATGGGGTGGGGGTGGGGTCAGCTGGCTGCACAAGGGCTTGGGTGAGGAAGCAGAGTATGTCTAATTTAATGGATTTACCACTTTCTCTGCTAATTGAGAGAGCATTATTTATTTGTTTTGACACAAGAGCTTTCAATGTTTTATCCTAGCTAATGGCTTCTTAAAGGTAATAAAACCCTTCCAACCTAATTGGTCAGATAAGACTTTTTTTTCTTGTATGCTTAAATACAGCAATTAGTGAAGTGCTTCTATCCAAAATGACTTTTTTTTTGTCCTTTTTTAAAACTAATTTACTGTTGCTGGAAACTTTTTGTACAATAAAGCAATCACAAAGATTAAAGAACCTCCTGCCATCCTAGTATTAATTTTGATGATGGGGTCCGTGTTTTCTTCCCATGTGCTTGTGTTCAGAGAGGGCCAGGCCTGTTTTGTGGTCGCTCAGGCTGAGGACAATTTGTGTTGTGCCTGAGGCCTTTAGCCTCAGTGTCTGAAAGTCCATCTGTCTCTCTAAAGGATGTTTTCAAAGAGCCCAATCTATTTGCTATCCAGTTACAAAAAGGGAAACTTCCTAAAAACCAAATAATAATTTTTTTATGTAAATATATGCTTTATATATATATATATATACCAAGAACCATTTGGGAATTTTCAAATAAAATTGTAGCCTGTGTGTTTCTAGCTGAGAAGTACCTCTTACACACAGGTTCTGGGGGACTTAGATTCCTATGTGAGTGAAGTTTGCTATCCTGTTATACTGGAAACTTCAGGAATCCTGATTACCAGTTGAGCTCAAAGCCAGGCCTCTATTTCCCCTTGAATGTGTCCATCCCGTGGTTCTCAAAGGCTGGGATGGCTCCTTGTTAAAGAAACAATAACTTTTGTATGTCTGTGCACAAGGTGGGAGATATGGTCTTAATGTCACAATGGGGTATATATTTTTTTAATTAGACACCAGAGTCTATATGTACAAATAAGAGTTGTCTTTCCAGGTAGACATCTTGGCAAGCTCTGTACTTAGTCCTGAGATGCCACCGTTGCTTAGTTAATAATCTTCAGAGCCTGGTGATGAACCACACAAAGGAAGCAACTTCTGTTTATTATACTCTGACCTTGTTCTTTGACCAGAAATTACATCCTTCAACCTGCTTATCAGCCATGCATGACTCTTTCCAGAAATTAAATCCCCCCTCAAAGGATATATGTTTTACCCTAGGCTTAAGGAACGTTCTGGCCAACATTAATAACATAAAGGAACCTCTATCCTGATGGGGGCTGCTGCAGTGTGCACGCATGTTAGTGTATAGGCTCTATGGGGTGGTATTTAAAAGATACTTTGTTTCTTGAGTAGTGACCTCATGGGTTATATTCCTGACCAAGGTTTCTGTGACCCATTTAAATGGCACTTCAGGTGTATGCAGATACAGACAGACGTGGCCTGTTCGGAAGAAAACTGAGCACACTTGGATGTGGCTTACCTGAAGGCCTGAAAGTGGGGGGACCATGTCAGCTGTTTTCCCTTGCATGCTCACAGTGACTGTAGGAGAACAGGTTGTAATTTACCTAGCCTGATCATAACTCAAATTTTGAATAACCTAGAGTGTGACCTGGTCTGTCTGCTGTAGTTGTATAGCCACAGTAAAATGACTACCAAACCTAGCAAAAATTTTATCTAAATAGCGTAGCACATTATCCTATACCCTGAGTTGTGTCTGATCATCAGGATCCCTTATTCTAGTCAAAACTTGGAAACCACCTGGAGAGACCTGGCTGAAATGTCTTTTCCCAGAAAGGGCACTCACTCTTTAGTTGCATGTAGGGAGATCGAGACAGCATGAAGAACTCTTGCTCTTTGGTGGTGGGAATTCATCAATGAATTATTGTAAAATTCCGTTTCTTCTAAGATTTAGGTAGGTGGTCCTGGTTTGTTTGACGTTAGCTACAATTTAGAACTTAGCACTGTACATATGTGTAAATGCTGCCTTGAATTGTGGATATCTGTGGATATCAGTATTTATCAAAGCCCTTGAAAGCTTCTAATTATCTCTCAAAAATTCTCTTGACAACCCAGATGCCAGCCGGAACCTTTTTGCCAATGTTTTGCTTAGTTTTGTTTTGAAATTGAGCAAAAGCAACCCCCTTCCAAGTGGTGGTATTGGAGCAGGGTAGGTGGCGGGGAGTTGGTAGGGTAAGGTGGGGTGGAGGGTGGGGTGGTGGGCGGGGTGGTGGGCTGTCTGAGGAGGAGACCTTCAGCTCCAAAGGGAGCCTTTCAGACTGAGAGCTCAAGTAGTCTCAGATACTGGGTGACATTTGCAACTTATCCCCTGACTCCAGGCCACCCTCCAGGCAGTTCTCCTGTTGGTCTGCAACTGAGTTTTCTTATAATACAAAGAGACATTCCAGAGAGCCCAATAGCAGAGATTCACATGCAATTATCTGATCAGTTGAGGGCAAACAAAATAATCATTTGTCCAATTGTCCAAATTAGCTCTGTGGACTGTCCTGAACGCTGGGGATAATTGTGTGGACCTCCAACTTAGCTCCATCATTGGGCTAAAATGGACCATTTAAATGAGACGCCATTCAACACAATGTACATTTAAATTGGGCTTATTTAGAATAGGCCACTGGGTTTAGCATTTTGTTTGTCAACTGTTATTCTGTAATTGCTTTTAGCTAATCATCTAAATTTCACCATTAGCTTATCACTGTTCCTCTCATTGTATAGACATTGAAATAGAGGCAAAGGGCTTGATTTGCATCATTTGCATCAGAGGAAATGCTGAGGGAATCATGTATTTTGTATCTTTATATTCTTACCCCAGACACCATATAACCTCCATTTTCATGAACGACTGGGAAGAGAGGGCCTCCCCCACCCACACTGCTAAGCACCCTCTTTTCCAGATGGGGAAACTGAGACCGCACAAGGGCTGGCCAAGGCCATATGACTAATCTCCAGACCAGTACTGCTTCGACTTCTACCATTTTAATTGTTCATTTCATTCCATAAAATTAAGTGACCTTCTTCAAGAAAGATTTAATGGTCAAGACGTGATTGGTAAAAGCTTCCTCAAGGATTTTTTTCTTATTACAAAGATTAGACCAGACTGAGGCTACAAGAGATTTGCGAACAGTGGTATGTCATTATCCCCAGTTCAGTTTTCGTGTAATTGGTGTGAAGAGATTGCTGCTGACGAATCCATTTGCTGCTGAACAGAAAGTAATGATTGTTTTGTGACATGACTTGGTGTAGGTACATGTATATTTGTGGTTGTTTATAAAAGGTATATATGTACATAAAACACTAACCAAGATGGATAATGTCATTTTTTTTTAAACTTTTTATTAATTAAAAAACTTAACAAAAGAACATTAATATATCATTCCATTCTACATATACAATCAGTAATTCTTAATATTATCATATAGTTGCATATTGATAATGTCATTTTAAAGTTGTAAATAATAAAAAATAGTCTTGAGCAAACCTGATTTCACATTTGCCTGAGAATGCAGTACTTCATTTCAACACTGTGCAATGGCTAGAAATGGATTTTTTTTAAATCCAATTAAGCCTCAAGGTTGGGTTATCCATTTGAAAGGTCAGATGAGTTAAACAATGACAGTACCTTCAGTTCATGCTAATAATTAAATTTACACAACTTCATCTCGCATATCCCTACCTCCGTAGAGTCACACTGCTTGTGTTTTTGCACAACAGTGAGCTAGCAAAGTCGCCAGCAGTGGGGCAGGTAGACCAGCAAATGGTGAACATTTCCTTGCTAAGTCCCCACGCTGGCTACCATCCCTGCCACCCCTCCCCTCAGATTTCTAACAGACAACTGCCCCCAACAGAAATGGTTACTGCTCTACCACCTTCCCTTCCCTGTGGCCCCAAGAGAATTGGGAAATGGAAAGTAGCCTCTCATTAAAGAAAAAAAAAAGAGGGATCCCTTGGTGTAGAGACTACTCCATGTGCTTCTGAATTTATAAGTAACGAAGAAGCCTTAAAAATAGTACTTATAGTGCATTTTTACTATGTGTTCCAAATGTGTTAAGAAAAAGAATTCAGAATGTCTTTTTATGGTTCTGGTAGGTAATGTTTAAGTATTTCTGAATTTATGAAGATGTTAGGAAAGACCACAGACCTTAGTGGAGTGCTTTTTACGCTGTTTGGGTTAATAATGTTACTCACGTTGTAGAAATCACTGGGAAGGAATAGATAGATGATCTTAAAATTCTCAAGTCTAGAATTTTTACTTGTGTTGAAATATAAGTGAGGTTGCTTCATTTCAGTACTTTTCAGCCATAACTATGAACCAGTCTAAAATATGGAACCTTCCACATTCAATGAGGAAAAAATACTGAATTTCCTTCTCATTGCCCTTAAAACTAACAATCTCTGGTTATTTTTTCCTTCCCCCACCCTTCCCTCACACAGCTTATGCCAAAATCCTCATTCACAGATTTATGATTCTTTTTATTTTTGAAAAAAAATCCACATTTAGATACTATAGATAGGTGTAGCTGTATACAAAGGTATTTCAGGAAAATAAAATGCAACTCATTTTAACTGCACTAGGGAAACATACTATTTAAAAAGGATCCTATAAGTCAAGGTTTTCCCAAAGAAAAGATTTCTTGATCAAAATAAATATTTACCTGCTAATTTGCTTTTCTATAAGTCTCTATTTTCATATGTTGAATTTGCTGAATGGAATGTGGGACCACGTTTGGTCCATCAATTATTTCTCTTCTCTTTCCCATAGCCACCCTCCCCACCCCTGAGCTCCAGTCTTCACTATGCCATTGGAAACTTTTGCAACTACAAAAATAATTTTGCCTGTGTTCAAAAGTAAATAGGAATATTGTTCCCAAGACATGAAGGGTCATTACTATCTTACACTGTGCCCTTCCTCGGAGAATTATATAGGCTGCTTGAACCACAGGAGCCTCAGAAAGCAACCAGTTCAGTCCCCACATCTTACCAAAACTCCTAAAATCTGATGTTGGAAGGAACACTTGGTTGTGAGTAAATGGTTCTGGTAGCACATTAGTATTAATACATCCTCTCATTCCACGGGTATCAAAGTTAAAAACAGTACTTTTGATGAGGTGACAAAATGTTTTTCAAGCAAAGTACAAAAGATCACATGCAGTACGCTACCTCTTGTGTAAGATCCATGAATGTATATAGTCTTATTTTTCTCAAAAAGAAACAGGGAAAATAAAATTTGATAAAAACGGTTACTGTGGGAGTGAGTGGACAAGGGGTGTAAGGGAAAGAGTGTAAGACTCCTTGGAACATTCTTCCTTATATAGTTTTGACTTCTGAATTATAGAACTGTTTTACACAATCAAAAAATAAAATGTAAAAAAGATAAATCCTAACATGGAATACAAACAGAAATGAGCCTAAATATATATCAAATTGATGAACCATACCCCAAAAATCAAGTTTTCATGTGTAAATGGGAGACATTCTAAGAACAAACGGAATAAAAAAGTCTTGAGCTTTGTGTAGGAGGTTTGTTATCACGGGTGGTATTAGTGTTGTGGTTTGTGGGTTCTTTGGTGAGTATTTTAGAAAAGAACAAAGGACTGTTTGTGTTTGGGTGACCCAGAGCCACTGTGGGAGAAGGAGACACAAAGATGGGGTAGGGGCAGGTGAGGAAGAACCCTGTAGTGGGGGCTTGGAATGGGAGGGACCAGCATGAACTCATAATAGAAAAAAGCCAAATCCTATTCTGTCCTATGAAAAGGATCTAGAAGCAATGACAGCCAAGTAGCAATGAGTATACATACCACCCAGACCTAGATTTCTAAATCCAGAGATCTTGGTTTCTAAATAATCATTGCCTCCAGCAAAAAGGAACCAGGCTTCCTTGGAGAAATGTTGGACTTCAGATTGGGAACAGGGAAAGGACAAAGTCAGCCTGGAGATCATCTAGATCCAAAGAGCACAGAAGTGCTAAAAAAAATGGAGGGATCACGTGAAAAGGACACAGGAACCAGTCTGACAGGGCTCCCGCTAACGCTACTGGAACCCTCAGAGCAGTGATTCTGAAAATGACATTCCTACTTACATAATGGGGGTGGGGGGTTAAGGCCAACTTCGTGGTGTGCAGCCAGTCAGTCCCCAGTCCTCTTTCCTGAAAAATTTCAGGTGATGAATGTAGAGAGGATGCTAGAGCTAGAAAATCACCATTTTCCAACCAGCACTGATTCAGGCAGGGATCATCATTGGATACAAAAGCCCTTGGGACAGAAGTTGGGCAACGACATTTGAGCAGTCCCAAAGGATTACTCCAGACTAAAGTTGGAGTTGAATATGATTCTACAAATAATACAGGAGGACAAGTACCTCCACCACAGAGGTCCGGCAGACCCCACTTATTCTAATATACCTAACTTCGCCAATAGTAGGAGATGCGTAGGTTATATGCCTCCTGACCAGATGCAACAGGAAACACACAACATGCATTTTTGCCAAAAACGTTTAACCCGAATCTAATCTTGAAAGAAATGATCAGGCGAATCCAGACTTTCTGTGAGATGCGTCAATGTCATGAAAGAAAAAGGCTGGGATGGTTCTGGATTTGGTCAAGGAGACCAAAGAGACTTGACAACCCCACACAAAGCCCAATCCTTATTTGGATCCTGGATTTAAAGAAGAAGAAAAGTCGTGTGGGACCTGTTTAGGACAATTAAGGAAATTTCTAGGTTGACTGTTGTATTAGTTTGCTAAAGCTGCTGGAATTTGCAATATACCAGAAATGGAACAACTTTTATAAAGAGAATTTATTATGTTACAAGTTTACAGTTCTAAAGCTGTGTAAATGTCCAAATTAAGGCATCCAGAAAAAGATGCTTTGGCTCAAGGAAGGCTGATCTGGGAAGGCTGGCATCTGCTGGTCCTTGTTACCAGTTCATTGCTTCCCGCTTCTGATGCCAGTGATTTCCTCTCGAAGCATCTGTGGGCCTTCACTTAGTTCCTCTGGGACACAACTCTGGGTTGTGGCTCGCTTAGCATCTCATGGAAAGGCACATGGTGATGTCTGCTGGGCTCCGTCTGCTCCCTCTATCGGCACTCCAAACATCTCCAAACATCTGTGTCTCTGTCAGCTTGGAAGCAACTGTTCTCCAAGCATTTGCATCTGAGGTTTCTCCAAAATGTTTCCCCCTTTAAAGGACTCTAGTAAACTAATCAAGACCCATCTTGAATGGGTTGAGTCACATCTCCATCTAATCAAAAGGTCACGCCCACAATTGGGCATGCCACGTCTCCATGAGATAATCTAATCAAAAGTTTAACCCCTAAACCATAGGTCTGGCCTCACAAGATTGTATCAGTACTAGAACATGGCTTTTCTAGAGTATATAATAGTTTCAAACAGACATTTCAGTATCTGTGCTTATACTGTTCCATTGCTCAATTCCCATGGGTGTGACCACACTATTATGGATATTCTGGTGGTTATATGGGTTATGCTTCTAGGAGATAGACAGTGATGTGTCCAGGGTTAAGTGTCTGCAACTTGCCTTTAATGGTGCAGAAGTACAGATGTGTATATAGGTCCAGGTAAAGAGCCTACAGGTATTCGTTGCACTCTTCTTTCAACTTTCCATAGGTTGATTTTTAAAATATGAGTTTGGAGTGAAATGTGCTTTTCATTGCAATTAGTTCTCTTTCATTCCTTCAGGGAGTATTTAATGCAAGCCTTCTAGGTGGCATGCCTGGTGCAATATTTACAAAATGGAAGTGAGGCTCTCCTTGACACACAAGTGTGTATGACGTGATGAGGTAAGACGCAAACATACGCAACTTTCAGGGAGGGCCATGTGAGTGCCCACATCTAGGCATCGAATGGGACTCACTTTCAGGGAAGCAGGGCCTCTCCCTGTTTCATCTGGGTGTGTGAAGCAGCAACCCTTCCTTAGCCGGGATGGAGCCCTGCCTTTCATGTTAGTCTTTTGCTTTCAGTTACCCACGAGGTCAAATCCAAATTCCACGGCACTGTGTCCAGTTTGCATCCAGCCACAATGAACTTTTGACAGCACAGGAACAGAAGACACCCTTTACTACTTTGTATCTTCATATGAACAATTCCCTTGTCAGGGATCAGACTGCCTGGCACACTTCTAGCCTACCCCTCACTTGAGACCCAACTTTCATGCCCCATCCTGGTCTGAGTACCTTCCTAAGTCGGTCTCCTCCCACTGATTGGGTCTTACTGCTATAGATGCCACCTCCCCTCCCCACCCCCAACACCCACATATGCATAGTTGTGTTCCCAAAGTTTGACTGCCTAGAGCTATTCAGAAATGGTATTCAATTAAATTTTGTTGTATGAGTGAATGAAAATACCAGAAATTATGAAGCAAGTCCTCCAAGGAAATAAGCGTTTTATTCTTGTATCAGATATGCTAGAATCTGGGAACATCACGGGGACCAGGTGAGTCCGTGTAGACATTAGGAGATTTTGTACAGATGGATTCTGGCATAAAATTAACATAGAAGTGTACATTTCATGTACCTAGAGGCATTTGATATGATGTGATCACAAAATGTGTCTTAGAATTTGAACTGTACCCAAAAAATAAAAAGAACTTCCTAATAGGTTCTGGGAACTTTATTCTGATTTTTTTTCCAGAAATTGTTAATCTTTTCCTCAACTCCTATGTCAAGTCTGAATACCCGGTTGAGTGTGGAATGAGTTTCAGGTCATCAAAAGTAAAAGTTACTTCTTGGGTTGCACTGAATATCTGGTGAGTTGTTTTAAACATTAGTTTTTTAAAGAAAATTAGAGGTAGATTTTTCATTGGCAGTGAAATATATACCAAGCCATGGATTAATACCTTCATAAAAATTTGTCTAAACAAAGTGCTGCTCTTCTTATTTACGTTGAAGTCTGTAAAGTCTGCAGTAAAAAGGGGAAAGTACTTTCCTGGAATCTATTTGTATCTGTCACAAGCTCCATCTTGCGGAAATTGGCAGGCATTTGAAGTGGAATAATTCTTTAGTGCTCTGTTTAGTTTGGAATTCTTCAATTCAAGGGTGGCTTGAAACGAGAATCACGAATATCTGCTTCTAACAAAACTCTGACATTTTCTCTTGCTTTGTGTCTAATAAATGCTCAATAAATGTGGCTGAATTCAATCAGCTTGCTCATCCTTTCTTGGGGGCTGCCATGGTTATCCAGTCAATTCATAAATAAAGAATTCTAAATAGAAAGAAAGACTCTCCACCAACAGTCTTTTCTCCCCTCTTCCAGCCACAGAAGCTCCAGAGTAGACCCGAGACTGCCCAGTCCCCCCGCCATCCCTATCCCCTATCCTCCTGGCACCCTCTGTTCTAACCATGCTGGTTTTGGAGCTCCCTGGACGTGCTCTAACTCGGTGTCTTCTCCCCACGTAGAATGCCTTCCCCTGTCCTCTCTGCGGAGAGGAAGTCCTATTTCATCCTTAGGGCTTGTCTCTTGCCCTCAAGGGAGATGCCCCCAGCTGTCCCAGTGTCTGCTAGAGCACCACGCACCAGCGCCAGACCCACTGGTTTGCGCCTGTTTGCGATGTATTTGTAAACAGGAAAAAGTAATAGATCTTCACACCAGCTCGCTCTTCGTACCCTTTACAAATGTGTGAAAACATTCAGCTGCTGGAAAGTCTTTTGAAGAAAATAAGATCCAATTAGCATTGACATCTATGTCAGGAAAGCTGAGGGTTTCGATGGAATTCCTTTCACTCATTCAACAAGTATTTGGGGGGCACCTGCTCTATGCCAGGCCCTGGAGGAAACGGCGAACAGGCCTGTTCAGGACGGGTACTGTTGAGGATGCTCTAGTCTAGGGCAGTGTTTCTGAGGATCTGCTGGTGCCAGGGACCAGGGCTCATGATGGGGAGACAGTGAGGGACTGGACAGGGAAGATGGAGGATGGCCTGTGGGTGGGCAGCAAGCCAGGGAGAGGGACGACATGCCAGGAAGGCTAGGGAGTTGGCTTTGCCATTATTATTATCTTTTTAAGGTTGATAACAAAGAGGAAACTCAAAATTAGAGGAGTAGTATAAGGAACTAGCTGGAGGTAATAGAGAGGACTACCAACCCAAGGCCTGGCCCGGGCAGGTTGTAGTAACAGATTTTTATGTTTAAATGACTCCTGGGTAGAGCTGTCCCAACTGTGATCACCATTCCCCAAACCTTGTATTTCAGCAGCAGCCAGGACCTTCGCCCACGGCATCCCCACGACCCACCAGGCACCTCTTCTATTCTCACTCATGGCTCCTCACTACTCACCATACCCACCCAGCTGGCCACCAGCAGACCCCTAGCGTCGCTGACCTCCTTCCATCCTGAGGAACCCCAAGCAGCTTCTGGCCCCACTCCAGCAGGCTCCTGAGAGGTGTCTGACCCCAGACCCTGCAGCGGGGCTGCTCTCAGCACGCCCCATGCTCAGCTCTTGAAAGTTAGGCTTTGGTGGTTCTTGAATCGTGCTAGCTCCTGAAGCTCACCTGGCACAGCAAGCAGTGTCGTCACACTCCACTCATCACTTCATGGGTTCCTTGACCTTTATCTGGCCCTGGATTCCAGAGGCTACAGGAATGTTGCTTTCTGTCTAGGTTGCTGCTTCCGGGATAGCCAACTGTATATCCAGGCATCACCTGTTGTGTGGGATCCTTCCCAGCCAACCCCTTTAAGAAGAGTCATCTGACAGCAGTCTGAACAAGCTGCCCTGGCAGCCCCCCACTTCATTTAGGAGATGAGAGAGCAGTGGGGGGATTTACAAGGCAGCCTTATTCACCTCTGCCACATCTCAGAGAGGACAGAAGACCAGTTGGTGAGGGATGCCTGGAGGGTGGGGGGCACCTGGTTGGCAGCTGGGTTACGGGCCAAGGATCTACTTGGGTCTGACACGGGGCCTGATCTGTACCCAGCCCGCCAGGAGCAGGCGTGGGGCCTGCTCAGATTTAGGGCTGGGGCTGTTTGAAGCTCGGGTCTGGCGCGGGGCCTGCTGGAGCAGAGCATGCTGGGGACCGGGCCTGCCCCGGGCCCTCCGGCCCTCCTGGCCCCGGCGCCCCCTCGCGCCCCGGGCGGGCCCTGCACGTCTCGCGAGCGGCCCGGAGCGGCGGGGGAGGCGGGGCCCGCGGGCGGCCGGGCAGGGCCGGGGCGGCGCCGAGCCCGGGCCGGAGCGGGAGCCGGAGCGGGAGCGGTTGGGCCGGGGCGGGGGGCGCCGGCCCGGGCGGCGAAGATGGCGAACGTGGGGCTGCAGTTCCAGGCCAGCGCCGGGGACTCGGACCCGCAGAGCCGGCCGCTCCTGCTGCTTGGGCAGCTGCACCACCTACACCGCGTGCCCTGGAGCCACGTCCGCGGGAAGCTGCAGCCCCGGGTCACCGAGGAGGTGAGCGGGCCGCCCCGCCGCCGCCATGCACCGCCCCCGCCGGCGGAAGAGGAGGCCCCGGCGGCCGAGGCCCGGGCGCGGCGATGGCGGCGGGGAGGCCCGAGCGGCCAGCGGATGCCCCGCCTGCGGCTCCGGGCCGGGCCGGCAGGGCAGCCGGTCGGTCTCCCCGCGCCCGCCCCGGCGCCCGCCCACCCCGAGGGGCGGCCCAGGGCGAGGCCCTCACCGGCCTCGGGCCCAGCGCGCCCGGTTCCGCGGGCCACCTCCGGGCTGACCCCGTCGCCGGCAGGAGCCCCGGCCAGCCCCGGGCGGCCACCGCCCGCCCAGCACCGCCAGGGCTCGGGCCGCCTCCTTTTAAGAACCGGAAAGGCTGGCGCCCGGCCCAACGCAGTATGCGGGGCCCCTGCCCCGGGAGGCAGGCCGTGAGCCCCAGTGTTTGCTTTCATGTCACCCAAAGCCCTGCACCCCCACCTGGCCCCTGCCCAGTCCTTCTCGCCCCTCGAGGAGAATAGCTGGGGGCACATGGGAGCCAGTCTCTCTGAGGAACTGCTGTTACCATCACCCTGCCCTCCGGAAATTCCTGTGGCAGCTTGCTACCTGCCCTTCCTTAAGAGACACCCGGCCCCTCCTTCTTAATGGAAACCAGCCAAGTCCCATGAGTTCAGGTTTTCAAGTGTTTGAAACAAAGCGGCCCCCCAAACGGCCTTTTAGGTCCCGACTGCATAATCCCACACAGGGGCGGAAGAGTGGGGCAGCAGAGACAACACACTCTCAGCTCTAGTGAGACACAACTCATCTCCTTCATGCCCCCGGGAAACTGCTTCTGCAGCCCCTCTAGGAAAGCCAGCGCTGACTCTCCCCTTCTGACCCTAGCTCTGGCAGGCCGCGCTAAGCACGCTCAACCCCAACCCCACGGACAGCTGTCCCCTCTACCTGAACTGTGCCACCGTGGCGGCCCTGCCCTCCCGGGTGAGCCGGCACAACAGCCCCTCGGCCGCGCCCTTCATCACCAGGCTTGTGCGGACCTGCCTGCCCCCCGGGACCCACCGGTGCATCCTGGTGAGTGCTTCTGCCGGCGGCGTGGGCTGCGTGGCCTGTGCGTCCCCAGGCCGTCATGCCTACAGCAGTGGGAGTGGTCAGCCCGCTCCCCTGTAGCACAAAACCCTCCACACCCAGCAGCAGGCCTTCGCCCATGGTTATCTCAGAAGTGGGCGGCACTGCCCCATCCATGGGCATCATCACCCCTGCTTCGTGGGCGGGGAAACCAAGGTCCAGAGAGACAGAGATCAGTGTGGGTGCAAATCAGAGACTCTGACCCACATTTTCTGATCCCATGCATAGCATTTGTCCACCTGCGCCCTGTGAGGCAGGAAACAGCCTGTGATGGGCCACAGTTTTTTTTCTCGGCCCGTGATGCGGTCTCTCAGCCCATTCAGTGGGCCCACCGAGGGGGGGTGGGGTGCTGGCTGCTTTGACCGGGCACACCTGTGTCCAGGTCTTGTCCCCTGTGGGGTGAACACGGGGCCTCGGACCCAGCCTGGGGGCTCACCAGGGCCTCCGGGTGGTTGTGCCCGGCCCTCCCTCCCCGGCCCCGGCCCTCTCTCCCGCACCCCAACCCTCCCTTTTGCCCCTTCAGCCCAGCGCTGCCTCTCCCTCCCTGTGCTGCAGGTGGTGTGCGAGCGGTCAGACATCTTCGCCTCAGCCTGCGCCCTGGCCCGGGCCTTCCCGCTCTTCACCCACCGCTCCGGGGCTTGGCGGAGCACGGAGAAGAAGACAGTCACTGTGGAGTTTTTCCTCATGGGACAAGACAACGGGCCAGTGGAAGTGTCTACTTTGCAAGTGGGTGGCTGGAAGTTGTGTGTCCCCATGCCCCCAGGGGTGGTCCCGGAGTTTCGAATTCAACTCTGATCGGCCAGTGACCCTGGAGCAGCCCACCCGGGCCAGGCCTTTCGTGCTTCCTCTGGTCACTTGCATGTCCCCTGACCTTGTTCTGGTCACTTGCATGTCCCCTGACCTTGACCAAGCACTTTTATACATGAGCCATTACTGGACCCGCATAGTGATCCTTTAGAGGCGGGCAGGGCCGCAGCGGTTTCCTCTGCACAAGTCCTGGGCGGGCTAATCCCGGGCGCCTTCCCCAGGGCTGTGGTCTAGCCCTCCCTCCTCCGGCCCCCACGTTGGCAGCCACCTGGTTCTCCCTTCCCTTCTCCTCCCTTGAAGCCCCGCTTCGCTTCTGCCTTGGAGAAAACTGTCGCCTTCGGACCCAGGCAAACTCCCTGTGTCTGGGCCTCCTCTCCTCTATCTGGAAAATCCCCACTCCCACCCCCTTGGCCTGCGTTTGTCATCGCAGAAGGAGCGAGATTTCTGTCTGTACTTCTCCTGGGCCGTGCACAGAGGCCCTTTCTAGCTTTTTTTTTAACCCCATCATCTTGGCTCCTGAGCCACGTCTGACCCCTGTGTAGCCTTTACAGCCCCTGCCTTTCCATCCCCTGAGGCCTTCTGCACCGCCTCTTGTGTCCTGTTGAATGGTATGACAATGTAATTCTTTGGTCCCTTTTAGGGTCCCAACCTCTGGCTTGGTGCCTGGTATCCAGCAGGTGCTGGGATGAGCGAGTGAATGAATGAATCTCCTTTTGCAATGGGCAAACTGAAGCATGACAAAGTGAAACTGCTTCCCCACATCATGTACCTGGAACGCATCTCCTGCCTTCCCCTGGGGTGCCCCCTGTTCTCTTTACACCTTGGTGCAGATGAGTGTTGTACGTTCCCCGAGGCTTGCAAAGGGGAGCTCCTGGGCCTCTGTGCAGGCAATTCTGGTAGTGTGAAGGCACTTCCCGTACAGAGGTAGTGCCTGCACCGCTCACCCTGCGGGTCCTCCGGTGAAAGCAGCGCCCCTTCTGTGCTCACTCTCAGACAGGGACCCTCTTCAGCTGCAGATGGCACAGGCACAGCTTATATCCGAGCTGTCAAGCCCCAGGCCCCTACCTCGGAGGCTATTGCGTTTAAGTACGTGGGGGCAGGCAGAGGCTCGGTGGAGAGCAGACAGGGGTTAAGAGGCTGGCGGGTATCGACCCGGAGCCTGACCCCCATGGCACTGTGAGGCTGGGAGCAGCCGTGATGAGATCCATGTGGCTTGCATCCCCGTAAACCTGAGCTGCTCATTTCATATCACCTCTTGCCTGTGAGCTAGGAAAGGCAGCTGCACCAGCCTCACTGGAGCTTCTGAGGCTGGGGGTGGGTGGAGGGAAAAAGAGGTGGGCTGGGGGTGCAGGGTCTCATCAGGGCCAACTGAGAGCCAAGCATTGAGGGCAGAAATGCAGCAGAGAGAGGCAAGGAACTTCCAGGATCAGTGCTAAAGGCAAAGTCAGATACAAGTTCTTTGTAGAAACTGTGAGGGGTGTGGGGCAGCATTTCCAGGACAAGGCGTGACATCCGCGTTCATGCTGTACCCTTCTCTGAACTGGCCCTGCCCAAGCGCCTGAGGCTCAGAGCTGCGCCTTGACCAGGGTCCTGCTGCCTCTGGGCACTGGCTCAGGGCTGCTGGCCTGGAAGCCGGGATCTTTCTCAGAGTATTTCCCTTCTGCCCCACTGCCTAGAACCCCGTGGCATCAAATGACAGGAAGCAGGGGGAGCCAGACCCTGTCTGGGAGTCACAGGTGAAAGAGACCTCCCCAGGGACCGGAGGGAGACATCACCCAGAGGCAGGCTCCAGGGCTTTGTGCCTGTGAAGGTGGCCAGGGTGAGGGGAGCAGAGCACCCACTCATGTACGGGTCTGGGACCGTGTACAGGTCTGGGATCGTGTGTGGGAGGCTGTCCTGAACACTGTCTGCACCCCTCCAGGCAGGGCACAGGATGAGTGGTTGCCAGTCTTGCTTCTCCCTCTTCCATCCCCCACTGTGTGCCACCTGTCTGGGCAGCGTGGGCCTGGAGGCCACCAGCTTCCTGGAAAGTGGACAGGAGGCAGCCCTTGCTTCTACTAGGTCCCCAGACCATAGTGGTGGCTCTCGGCTCTTTTCCAGTGTCTGACCAACGCTACAGAGGGTGTGCGGCTGGCAGCCCGGATTGTGGACACACCTTGCAATGAGATGGACACAGATGTCTTCCTGGAGGTCTGTGGCCCCATCATGCCCATCATGGGGGTGGGCCCGGGAGGGCAACCCTGGTCCAAGGAGAGCAGTGGGAATTGTGTGGCAGGGGTAGTGTGAACCAGGCCATGCTTACATGCCTGGGGTTGCTTCCACCCAGAGGCCTCAGCAAAGGGTGCAGGGAAGGCAGGCCTCCCTTCCCAGGCTCCTCACCATCCCAGCGTGAGTGTGAGCCTTCTCTCCTGGCCCAATCATGCTCAAAGCCATAACCCTCTGGCTTCCAAGGCCAGTTCTCCTATCCGCAGCATTGTCAGCGCACCCCTGGCCCAGAACCTTGGTCTCTCTGGAGAGGTGGTGCCTTGATTTACTTCACCTTCATGTGTCCTTGTGCTGTTGTGTTTTCTATGAAAACGTCCAGGAGATTAAGAAAGTTGGAAAAGAAGTGGGGATCACCCCAACCATCATCCGAGATGAGGAGCTGAAGATCCGAGGGTTTGGAGGTGGGTTGGGGGCTGCTTCCCTGCAAGCTTGGGCCCCTGGGAGTGATTGGGGCACCTTGGGGAGTGGGGGGTAGAGGGGCTTCTTGGCTGCTTCATCCCAAACTCATCCTGCTTGCAACCAAGAAGAAATCTGCCTGTCCAACCTCAAGGCCAGACCCTACAAAGTTAGACCATCTCAGAGAAGTGAGACAGTGGTTCAGATTCTGGAAACCTCCTGGAATCCAGTTCTTCTCCCACTTGCTACCTCTTCAGCCCTAGCACAGGCCAGGCCCTCACTCCCTGGACTGGCTCAGCAGGGCCTGTCTGTCTATCTCAAATTCAGGTGTGTCACAGGGCCTGTGCATGGCTGGGTTCTTCTCTCTGGAGTCCTTTCCCGGAAGGTAGTTTTGTGGTGAGCACTGCCTTCTCCTGTAGGTCTTGGCTCAAACTGTACCTCCTCACAGAGACTTTCCCTGGTTTGCCCAGTTTTGCCATCCTCTGCTGTCTGTCGGGAACTGGAGGGCCAGCAATAGCTGTTCCTCAGCTTCCTCAAGGTGCTTTCATACTGGCCAGGGGAGGGCCGCTGTGTTAGGTTTCTATGGCTGCAAAACGAATCACCCAAAACACAGCAGCTGGAAACAACATGTATTGATTATCTCACACTGTCTGTGGGTCACGGATTGGGTGCAGCTGAGCTGGGTCTTTGAGCTCAGCATCTTTCATGAGGGGGTGGTCCGGGGCAGCCAGGGCTGTGGTCATCTCAGGAATAGGCCCCCAAAAGGCTCACTGTCAGGATGGCTGACAGGCCCCAGGCCCTCACTGGCTGTTAGCTGGAGACATCATCAGTTCCTGGCTATGCAAGCCACTCCTGGGTGCCACTCTCCACCTAGGACCTGGCTGCCCATACAGTGAAGGCAAGCCAGAAGAGCCAGTCTTTCTGGTAATCTAGTCCCAGAAGTGACAGCCCATCACTTTTTCCATATTCTTTTAGTTAAGAGTGAGTCACTAGGTCCAGCCCATACTCAAGGGAAGGGGACTACACAAGGATGTGAATTTGCAGAGGTGGGGGTCTCTGGGGGCCATCTTAGAGACTGCCTATCCCAGACACATAAACCACCTACAAGTGGAGGAGGAGGCCATGTCTATCAGGGAATGCTTCACAGAGGACGTGACATTTGCAGTGGGTCTTGCAGGGTGAGTAGGAGTTTGTCAGGTTGCATTACTCCTGGCTCTTTTTATGGTTGCCATTATTTTTCAGCTCACTTATTGGGGGACCTTGAGGCATGGACTTCCCCTACAAAGAAGGTCATGGTTTTCTTGAGAAGGCAGGGCATGCAGACCAAACAGTGAGGCAATGGAGATAGGAATGTGAGAGCGTGCTTGAGAAAGGGTGGAGTAGTTTGAGTTCAAAGAGTGCAGGGAAAGGGGGATCAGTGTGGGCCTGACGGCCTTAAAGTATTATCTAAAGTCATTTCATTCTGCAGTTCTGTTCTGTTCTTCCTGGAAATGATACATTAATTTTTTTTTTCTCAGAGGGTTTTCTTGCCTAGTGTTGCTTTGCATAGAATTCATCTGCAATCTCAGAGCACTGGAATTCGTTTGTGTTCCCACACTGGGGAGGTGGGGGGAGGGGGCAGCAAGGTCCTGCAGCCAGCCCTGCTCTCCAGGAGGAACAGCCGGACAGCCGGCCTGTACAAGGTGCTTCTGGGGGCTCTCCACTCCATTCCCTCCAAGCCTAACCAAGCCCCTCTTACCACTCTTCCCTTAGGAATCTACGGTGTTGGCAAAGCTGCGCTGCATCCCCCAGCCCTGGCTGTGCTCAGCCACACACCGGAGGGAGCCACCCAGACCATCGCCTGGGTTGGCAAAGGCATCGTCTATGACACCGGGGGCCTCAGCATCAAAGGGAAGGTGAGGGCTGGGCCGGGCCCACCCGGTTCTTTTGGGGGTGTCATCAGAAAGCTGTAGGGTTCCTGGGAGCTTGAAGTCAGGGATGTGCCTAGGGGGAGCCAGGTTCAGGAAAAGAGCCAAGGGCGCCGTGCTCCATTCTGAGAAGTAGACAAATGTGTGATAGGTCGCCTGGTTTTCGTGCCCACACTTCAAGCATGAGCCTGGAAACAAAAAATCCAGAAGCCCAGAGAGGCAGAGTTCGAGGAATGGTTTTTCTGGAGGAGACCAGGGCAAGGGAGGGTACACACTCCCCAAGCCTGTGCGCAGTTTCCACAAAGAGCTTGCTTAGCAGTTTTCCACATGAGACCACACAAAAGGATGCGTCCTTGACTTTGGTAAGTGCCTGGGAGCATTCCTGAGACAAGGTCCTAGAAGTCACTCCTATGGGTGACAGAGAGCACTGGAATATCACTCGTGACCCCTGTTTCTGTCCACCCTGGAAATACCTGCTCTCCCACATACTCAGCAAAGACTGGGACCTGCTGTAGGCCGAGAGCTGACCCCAGGGACAGGAGCAGCACTCCAGGCCCAGAGTGGGAAAGAGGGCCAGAGAGTCGAGACCCCTTCCTCTGTCTACGGCCCACTCTTTGGAACAGCTCCTATGCACCTGGCCTTGTGCTGAACTCACATGGGCAAAGAGTGAGAAGGCTCCAGGAAGGACCAAAAGTGTGAAATGTTATGGCCCAGGAGATGTGGCGGAAGATGCTCAACCATCCCAGAGAGCAGCCCCTGGAAGGGAGGAGAGAAGTTAAGGTCATTCAGAGCAAATGTCGAAAACTGGCAGCCTACATGACTCACACATGTGTCCTGTTGGCCCAACTGGTGCTTTAAAAAAATTTTGAATTAGTTACCAGCATTTGAAAACAGGAAGGATTTTCACAGAAGATTGGATTTCTGGCACTAGTTCAGAAGATACTGTGACGTAGTCACTGGACAGCATTTAGCTTCCTCTGAGTGGAGTCTCCCCTAGAGACAAGACTTGTGTTCTCCAGTTTGCCACAGACCGCACCACTCCCTATTGTCTCTCTGACATCAAGCCTGAGTTTCAGTTTTTAGTTAGAGTGGGGGTTGTGCTGCTGTCTCTTGTACCTCCAGTGTGTCTAGCACTTCACTATCTAGAGTGGGTGATCATTGAATTTTACATCCTCCCTCCTGTAAACCAAACATATTTTTCAGGACTAATCAGGAAATACAACTTACAACTAAAAATAATAATAGTTAAGACACATACACACAAACACAGATGGTAAATCTCTTTTATTGAATTCTATAATAACCATGCCAGTAAAAAAATAAATAAATATTACAGGACAAAAAAGGAAAACATTAATGGATTAATGCTTCTAAATTATGTTAGTACAGTCGTTGTTTTTTTTAATGGAAAAAACCACATGCTTCTGAAAAGTGGATGAAGAGGACAAGATGGCAGCATAGGGAGGTATAAAATTTAGTTCGTCCTCCAGAGCAGCTCGTAAATAGCCAGGAACTGTACAGAACAACTGCTGGGACTGCATCAGTGACTGGAAGTACAGCATACACTAGTCTGGACCAGGTGGACCAGCTAAGACCCCACACAGAACTGTATGTCCCCCAAGCTGTGGAGGCAGGCGCCCCTCCCCCGTGGACACAGCAGGCTGGTTTCCCGAGGGGAAAAGAAACAGACTTTATTAGTAGCAAGGGCTTAACTCAACCAGGTTCCAGTTGCAGAATTAACA